>CAEGAE010075521.1:0-24224 GCA_903067095.1 Girardinus metallicus
TATATATATATATATAAATTCCACACATTTCAGGTTATTATTTGTAAAACATTTTGAAATCTGTGTATCCATTATTATACACTACCTCAAGTCTTTCACAGGAATTTTTACACTATACATTGATGTTTGTTGCAGTAACTAAAAACATGAAGGCACATAAATGCCTTTCCAAGACAGTTTGTCTGTTGCAAGAAGAAAAATAGAGGAAGTAAAAGAGATAAAACTTGATTGCCAGTCAGGAATGCATGTTTCCTATATCCTTTGGCAAAAACGAACAGCCCTGCCCTCATGTCTCACTTGTCAAGTCACGTTGAGGTATTTATAGATTTGATTTCTTAGTTTTATTCCCGTATTGTATCCTCTAAAAATCTCCTGCTGCTTCAGCACATGAATAGTCTTTGTTTTAAATGCCCAGCGTAAATTGCTGATCACATGTTTAAGATATTACCTCTAAATGTTTGGGTTGTATCTCTCTTTTACAGTACAAGAAAAAAGTTAAAAAATATATATATTTTTGCATATGTCTGAATGAAGAAAAGGAACAATAAAAGCTTGAAGTCAGTAAACTGTACCTTTCAGCTGTTAAACAAAGACAAATCTGTCTGCAGCATTCAATACGCCACCAGAAAAGTACAGAGCAGAACTCTGAGGACAGAGACAGAGAGATGTATGAAAATGGATGTGTGGAGGAATGGCAGAATAGAAGAAGGGACATGCTTCTTGCAAAATAATTAATAAATTTACTTAGTTTTGTTTATTTTATTTTACCTATCCACATTTGCTTTCTTATGCTTTAATGCATCAATAAATTGGTTGTTCATACATTAATTTGATCTCTTTTAGTGCTGGTAAAAGCTGATAAACGTTTCCAACATTGTTTACATCCAATAAATTGTGATATAACCTGAATCTTTATTACCTATCGAACAATAAAAATGACACATCTTTGTAAGTCTGGATGCGTGTGTGCGGGTGTGTGTGTGGGGGTGGGTGGGCGTGGGTGTGTGTTTTGTTTCATCATTACACAAGTCAAAACCTGCTTTATGCTTCTTAGACCCTGAAGTTGGAAGGAATTGAGCCAAGGAATGTAAAGAATGAGTCTCTTGCTTTTGTCCTGGTTTTGATTCCATCTCCAGTCCTGTATTTTAAAGTTTAATACAAGTATAGGCTTATCATTTTATGTTTGCTTCTACAAAAATTATAGTTTCATTGTTTACATCTTAAATATTGTTAACTTGATATTCCATGTTGTGTTTAGCTCTGACAAACTGAACAACAATAGTTTAAAGTAGTGTCATTATTAAAATTGTAGGTCATTATAAAAATTAAATTTGCTTACCTTAGATTAGAATCTTATTTTACCTATTTATGCTTTTAGACTTACTTCACACTTACAGTGAGGCGATTTGCCGTAACATGTATACAAACTTCTAATCATCATGTCATCATTTTTTCTTTAATGAGAAAATATATATATTCCAACACATTAACACCATAAAGAAGGTAACCTGGTTTTGAGGATACTTTCTAATAATGAATGTTTCTCTGAAGAAAAATAGTTTCTTTATTCTGTAACAATGCAGATAAAGTTAGTAATCACATTTAACTGCTAAGTTCATGTCTAATATGCTTGGGGAAAAAACATGAAACAGTGATGGAATGAGAGGTTTATCATATTAAAAATACAAAATGTCATTTAGTTAGCAGTAAGAGGTAGGTGCTGCACAAAGTTTTGTCAGGTGTCTTTTTTACTAAGCAAAAACAAATAACGTTATAACATAATCAGAACTAAACCATGTCAGTCTGATATAAAAAGCAGCGTGTCAGGGGTTTGATCAAACGTTGCACTATGTAATAAAAATTTGAGGCCTTACAACCTGTATTAAGCAGATTACATTTTCCTAAGCAATTGACCAAGGAAACTATTTGCAAATTTTCTACTTGCAGTTTAATATGATGTAGTATGAATCTTGAAGGTGGGTGAACTAAGGAAAATAAAGGGGAGAAGAATCACATTTTGACAAAAATCTTTATTTTTTATGTACAACACATTTCCATCAGAAAACAGGCATTACTAAAGTAAGTTTTCAAAAACTGTAAAATGCAATCATAGAAACAATGTCAGGGTCTTGATTGTGGAAGTTTAATATGAATGTTTTAACATAAATACGTCCCCCAAAAAACACATAAGACATTTCTATTGCAGTCGCTGGTTAGACTTATGTGAAAAGGATGTTTCATTTTCTATTTCTTTCTAATATCACTGCAGCTTTAACAAAAAAGGAATCCTTATTTTCCATCAGATATGAAGCAGACAAAGTCAGTTGCATTCAGATTCAGTGAAGCACAACAAAAGCAATTGAAAATAATAAATTAAAAAAACACTGTAAAATATGGCCATTTAACCAAAAATTGACCAAATCAAATGAGTGAAGCAACATTAACGAGATCTGACTTTTCCAACTGGTTCCCATCTGCTCACAAACGAGACTCTCAATTTAGTGAGGAAACGGTACAACTTTTGTGGCCTTTCTAGATAAAGACGGGCAGATATTGTCAGGGATGGCCCTCGAGGCAGATTGATCTGATCATGTCAAAGGTCTTAAAACTGCTTCTTGTGATCATTGGCAGCATTGATGGCTCAGCAGTCTCTCTCAACAGACGGATCATTCTGCAGCAGCTGCTCTGTCCTGCAGGGTCACAACATGTGCTGGACAGGGAAGAGCCTGAAGGCTCTCAATCACTCAGCAGGAAAAATCCCATCCATCTGACTGAACATGGCACCTTTCTCCATGTTGGAGAATTTAACAGTTGGGTGATTCACATTTTTTCTTTTAACATCAATATGTATTTATTGCAGTGACATTTTCAATGTTGCTGCTACAAAAAGTGTGTAGAATTGATGATCAATGCAACAGAAGAAGAAAGAAGTGGGGGAAGAAAAGGATAAAGGGAGTTATCCAGAGGCATTTCTTTGGAAAGTCTTAACCTGCCCCTGCCTTAAGCTATTCCACTAAAGAGAGCTTTGATGGGCCGATGCGCCAGCTTGTAATGAATATAATCAACATCTTCACACCTCCTCCTTCACACCACAGAAACGACACAATGACAATAATGCCAGATGCCCTGCAGTACAAATCCAGCTCTGACAGAAGCCATCCCTCAGATATGATGTAATAAAATTCACTTTAATATATAACAAGAACAAAAACATTTGTAATGGAGTGTGTTTTAAAGAAAACCTGCCAGAGACATCTACAGAGATTTTTACTTTTTCCGAGGGTGCTCTAAAATCCCACAGCTTACATCGATTCAGCTCCCCCTCCTCTCTTGGATTTTATTTGATGCAACAGTTGCAGATGTAATGATTTCATTTCATTTTATCCTGACCTGACAGCACATTCATCACCACACTTCTTCCTCTGTTTACACGAGGGCTTTTGGCAGATCGGGTCATTTTTCACTCCATCAGGATGAGAAGAGCACTGTTACTCATTTTACCCAGCAGCTGTTGCGCAGGGATAGCCTCTCGTCTCACTGACCCGTCAGAGAGGACGACCTCTTCACTTGAGATCTTCATTCCCAGGTCATTTGTCTCCACTGACACGTTTAATGGCCATTGAAGAGGCTGAGAAAGACGCTTTTAAGTTTTTATGTTGCTTTTATTTGATTTTGGTTTAAATAAACAAAATACACTTTTCTTTGAAACTTTAAGGCAGTATTTTTGATTTTTTTTTGTACCCATAGGAAAATATATTCACTGACTATTTCAAAACTTTGACTTCCTGGGAGTAAACCTACATATCATATCGCTGCCACCGTGGAAACAAAAATCTGCCTACTTACAAATTCCTTTGTCATTTTTCAAGACATTCAAGTACATTTTAATGTGAGATAAACTAATCAACCATAAAAACAAGTTATTGCCCTCTAAACCTACTTGTGTCACCCTTAGTTACAAGTTACAGTGTTGTAAATTAATATGACTGAGTCTTTAGCATTGCTGCGGAAGATTTTCATAACTTTTTGTAGAATTGATTATTCTACAAAGACTCCAATTATTCAGCCACATTGGAGGGTTTTCGCATGAACAGCCTGTTTAACGTCACACCACAGATTGGTTAATTAGACTGGGGCCTGGACTTTGACTTGGCCATTCCAAATCATTTGGAGTCAGCCTGATATGGACTTACTAATGTGGTTTGATTCAGTGTCCAGGTGTGTATCCCAAGAGCATTTAAGCTTAAAGTTGCAAACTGAAGGCAGAATTTTCTCCCTTGGTATTTTCTGACATGGTTCTATCAATTACATCAAATTGCCCAGATACTAAAGCAACTCCATATTCCATGCTTGACTGTAGTCTTGATCTTATTTTTTATAAAATGCAGTGTTAGTTTTACACCCTATACACCCTATATGAGTTGCACCTTTTTCATAAAATTCCACTTTTATCTTGAAATATTACAAAGTGTCGGCAGCAGAATCATAACCGCATTTTGGGTTTACTCAAATTCTCTGTTATGTATTAATTACATATCAACTCATGTGCTGCGACAAACATAATTTTTTTTTGTCTATGTTGCTTGTTGAATCAGAGAGACCTCAGGCAATGTATTCCTAAGTGACTTGCTCCGTGAGAGGGATAATTAAAGGGAGCAAGGCAGGAAGATTACATATAAGTTTTAAATGACTCAGGAGCGTACTGTTGCACCAGCTGCTTAAATTATCCACCATTGTCACGAAACATTCAAAGTCCTTTTCGATCCTGATCACGCCCACCTTTCTCTCTTCCTGTGTTGGTAAGCCTCCACTGGAAATGCTACAGAAGTTGCATCGAAAATAGATTGACATTTTTCATCAAAGTTAAAAACAAAACTAGGTCAGTCTGGCTGCTGTCAGAGCAAATGAAGCCACAACAGTCCTCAAACGTCAGGAACATCAGGCATACTAGATTAGCACTAAAGAATTGGGCAATAACTTCCAACACCAGACATCTCACACTTTGCATCACATACGAAACTTCAAAGGCAGAAATATGGTATTTATTGATGGGGCCATAATTCAATCCTCCTCTAAAGCAGGTCATATTTCATTGGATGGAGCAGAGAGAATAGGAACCAGATGATTTGGAGGTGTGGGCCTCAACTCTAGCAGAGCTTTCACTTTTAGGCCTGGTGATTGCTGGGTCAGATCCTGATAGGAGTGAATCTGATCCTCCTTGGCTCATGGGGTTTAGAGAAAAACAGTTTCAAAATTTTTGAACGTTTGTCTCCAGTTCTTTTGTGTGTGTTTCATATTTTTATCACATAAGACGCTTTGAAATTAAAACATGTTTGTTTTTTCCATTTCCTTTAAAGCAAAGATATACTCAGAAAAGATTTCCGAGTATATCAAGTACTAAGTTGTTTTTAAGGTAAGTTTATGAAGTTTGCAGAACTTGAAGCAATGCAGCTGCTTCTCATATAATAGCACATCATGATATCTTTACTTCATCAACACAGACATTGCAAGGAGTTTTATTTTATTTACTGAACCCTCTAGCTTGGCCATTCCCTTCATTGTTCTGTCTGGGATTTTTCATATTGAGCTCAACTAAGCAGGAGAATCAATTGAAAATGGCATGCCACTTGTTTCATAGTTCATTTTGAAGTTTTATCTCATTTGTACATGTATTTGAATCCTAAAACAGCAATATGTAGCTGTCATACAGCAGCTAAATGCAGCTTCTATCTTTTGTTAATTTCCTTGTTTTTTTGTTTTTTTTCATGTGGGTCGATTGTAGTGTCACATCGGCAAAAAATATGTTTCACTGAAAGTACCTACTTTTAAGAAGTGAAAGAGACTGGAGTAGCAGACTTGTGTGAGGCATCTGTCCCGTCTCACTCTGCAAATGTTAAAGGGATTTCCACAAAGCAAACACTGGTTAGCCTCGCTATTTAGTGTGGAGAGCCACCGCAGCCAATAACTTCCCTCCCAAAAAATAGCTCAGCCTGCTGCTGATAACTCTCCAGTGTGTGTGCAGGCGTGGGTGTGTGTGCGTATGTGCACTCTATATGACTTTGCACAGGCCCATATAGCTGAAGCAGAGAATAATACTTTGGCAGTAAACCAAACTGGATTTAGTTTGACTATGAGCAGAAGATTTTCTCCCAAAGGAGAGTATGGTGGTTTGACTATCAATTACAGTGGCTTGAGCCCTGCAATCTGAGCTCCTCACTGATTCAACCATGTTATGCTGGGATGGTTGACTGGTATGTGTATTCTCCTGGGAAAAAGGGGAAAAAACATGTCTTGTCATTTTACTACCCAATACTAAATTTTTTATGAAACAAATAGCATTTGTGAGCAGCTGCAGATTTTAAGGAGCTGAAGATTATTGGTGGGTTTTGATCAAACAGATCTAAAACATATCAAAATGGGTTTTGATTAAATTATTTTTTTCTTGAGATTTATGGATGCAGCTTAAAACGTTTGTGTCAAAGAAGGAATTGAGGTGACATTTTGCATAAAGGAAAAAAACATAGTGCAATAGTAGAATTGATAAGAGGAGTCATTTTGCAGCCACTTTTGCTTCTATAGTTCCAAGATTATACTCTAAGAGAGGCCATAGTGTTTGCAAACACTTAACCAGTAAGGTTGTGGCTGATCTCATAAGTAGCAAATATATTATTTTCTAATCTCCAAATGTTCTTGAAAGAGATGCATCAGGAGAGAACTCTAATGTATCCCAAACAGACACAAATAATGACTACTGGTGAATGATAATTATCATCTGGGTATTAATTTGAATGGAAAAGTTTCTAAAAGTTAGACTTTGTCTATAGCAACCTTTACTTGACATTCAGCAGTTTTATAAAACACATGACTTTCCTCTCTTTAGAGAGTATCCCTCAACTACGCCCTCTTGCTCTTTACCGACCTGCATCAAGAAATGTGTTCTTTCAGTCATGATCCGTATCTCCTCACACATGAGGGTTGGAATGTAAATGAATGTGTCTGCCCGTTTTCTTCTTGATCCTACAATCTTTCCACAATGACAGCCTGAGATCTTGTCCATGAAAATTGCAAACAGGGTCTGTGACCAGTTTCTGTCCTGGCTTGAGATTATGGATAGAGGCTCTTGCATTGATTATGCAAGAACTCTGTACTTGTTGGTTTGACTTTTTCCAAGCACAGATGAGCAAAACGTTGACTGTCATGAAAAGAGCCTCATCTGATCAAAAGCATTGCAAAAGAGATGAGAACTTTCATAATACACAACAAGTTGAAAAATAACACTATGTATGCTCTACATAGTGTTAGGTCTAGGGCTACCTCTACACTGCCAAAGGGAGTAAAAAAAATAAACTTAACTTGTGTTTAAAAGTCAAGTTGAACTCGGGATTGCTGCTATAAGATCCAAATCTGCAGGCAAATCAGATATAAATGATGGTGTTTTTTGTGTTATGTACAACTGAGCACAGCTCTTCCAAGAAAAATTAAATGCCACTATAACTGGGAGTGAGACCAAACAGCAAACCAAGAACGTCTTGGGCAAACCTTTGCCTCTTGCAGGAGAGAAGAATTGGGAAATTTCCCCTCACAGGGAAGGGCTTGGTGTATGAAGACATAGTTTTATTCAATGTGACAATTTTGTCAAAACGCAAGCCCAAACAGAATCAGGATTTGACTTTTCTATATAAACTCACTGGACAGTTGTTAGGCATATTTAGTTGGATGCCTTTCGCCTTCAGAACTGCCTTTTTTGCATAAATGTAAGGTACCAGAAACTTTCCTCAGAGATTTTGGGTCTCAAATGACTGAACGTATCATTGAAAGTCACAGTTGAAACCAAGACTCAGTGGACCAGACATTTTTAGTCTGTTGTTGTCCAATGTTGGCAAATTGCAGCCTCATTTTTTTGATCTTACCTCATAGGCGTGGTACTCACTGTGGCCTTTAGCTGGTGTAGCCCATGGGATTCAAGATTCAACATGCTGCACATGCAGCAACGGTATACCACATACAATGGCCTTGAGCTTTGTACTTGAAGTACTGTTGTCTTTTTACCATCTTGAACCAGACTGTGCCTTCTCCTCTGAATTTGAAAACAACGAGGCATTTCTGTCCTCAGAACTGCTATTTGAATTAGTTTAGTTTTAAGCTGTGGGAACTGAATAAGTTTTTGCTTTGTATCAATTTTAAGAACATTAGGAAATACATATACATAAATATATAAAGATTTGTCCTTCAATTATAATTTGTCTTGTTTTATTTCTACAGCTTACCAAAGATATATTTTCTCACTATTTTCTGCATTATGTTGTTACAGTGTGAAATCCCATGTAATTATTTTCTCGTGTGAGTAGCCACGTTTACATTGCTCATTAGGGAATCAGGGCGCGAGTAAACCCAGAAGAAATGTCAGTAGCGGCTCTGTGAAATGGTCATTCACTCTGCATTCTTTGATAGCTCATTGGACAAACTGATATACAGCGAATAAAAGAAGGTCTTACACCCAGCCACACACAAAGACAACTTCCCGTCAGCTAGAGGGCCTCTTATTGTGCAGCTCAGCCATCTGTCTCCCAGCAGTTGGTCCTTGTTACCTGTTGTACTCTTTCTTACCCTGCTCATTCACCATACCACTCTGAGTGCCAGGATTTCTTTTCAGCATCATCAGTGAGAAGTTCTCAACCAAAGTTCCTCTCAGAAAAAGATCCAAGTCGCTTAGAATTTCACAATCGATTTTTTTTTTTTTTTTTTGTAGATTTAAAACAAAAATCTTTTGGCTTATTCAGTTAAAATTTAGATCTATCTGGTTTATCTTGATTTTTTGAACAATATAAAATAAAAAAAATTGGAAAATAGTTTTGTAGAAGCTTTGGCAAAGGATGAGATGGTTACTGAGAGCAATGGGGTACAGATGCTTCTCTTTAGAGAAGGGGAGGGTTTTTTAGCCTGTGGCCCCTGTTCAGATGAGATGCTAGGTTTATGTTGAACTTATGTGCAGCACTCTTAGAAGTCAGTTGGATGTCCAGACCTGTACCATATGGAATTAGTTAGTGCCGAGCCCTGGGCCCTTTCTGTCTCCGTACGGGACCAGCAATGAGCTGTCACCTCTGTAAGACGTTTTCCAATCGCTGCAGGGAGCATAAAGCTTCAAAGATTACAGTCGAGTTTTGTTTTTTTTTTTGATGCAAGAACAAAAGCTGGCCTCTGATAATGATGAAAGGACTCTGCGAGGTGTGAGAAAGGCATGTTGGAGAATAGTATCAGGTTTGGCTTTGCCACTATGACGTAAGCAAGTCGATTCTAGTATTATTTTTAAAAAAGTGCAATTTCAAACTCTGTGTTTAAGCTTCTTTGTCCACTTGGTCCTCATAAAAATGTCAAGCCAATTGTGAAAACATAAATTAAGTTGGCAATTATTTGACTATAAACATGCAAATTCCCACAAAGGTCATTGGTCAGACCAGCAAAGCTATGAATGTGTTCTTTGAGCCATAATAGCTGTTTGGGTTTTGATTTATTAGAGCTGTTTTTGTTTTTGAGCAAATCCAAAAATAGCTGTTTGGATATCAAATTCTTCCTAATGACCTTCAGTTCACTTTGCAGTTAATGTGGTCATTATCATTGAATAACAGGAAGCTAATTTTCCTGTTTCTAAACTACCCAACCTTTTCTGGCCAATGACCTTTCAAAATAAGGGGTCATAGCCAATTATAAGCAAGCTGCCAACAGCTCCTTAGTGAGTCCATATGTTGTTGGTCTCCATTAAAGTTACAGCCAAGCAAATGTCTGCACCAAAACCGGAACAGGCATAACAACACGTAGTGTTTGCGCAGAGAAAATCTGTATTGGCTGCTATGTTTCAAGTTTTCTTATATTGCTTTCTTTTTTGAGAAGCGCATTGAGGCAGTTTTGCACTGATATTTGGTGAGTATCTCGTCATATTAGTTAAATGATGCTTCAAATTTAAATAAACCTTTTGGTACAAAAATAGATTTGCATTAAATATTGAATGCAATATTTAAATGTTACTCAGAGCAGTAAAAGAGAGTTTACATGGGGAAAAAACATGGATTTAGTGAATTTAGTGCATTATGGAGTAGTTCCTCAATTATTTGGCAATTACCATAGGCAGCAAAACAAATAGCAAATTGGTCCATAATATCACACCAACTCAAAACATTTAATATTTAAGGTGAAAACAACTTACAGATGGTTAAACTGAAGACTAGACTGGGAAAGACATGAGATTTAAAGATGCTTTCCAAATCGTAACTCAGAAATTCTAACATTCCAGTTGTAAAAATCAACTGGAATGCTGTGGTGGAAACATGTTTATTTTATAAATCACACTTGTAAGAGTGCATCTAAAATTATTACAAATAATGTCAACTTAGGGATTAACATGTTAAAATCTTGATTTCTATGTTAACAAGTACGCTGTTACCTCGAGTGTAACATCAAACCAAGCTGCAAATTCTGACATAACTGGAATGCAACGATTTTGGCTGGTCTGGATATTTTAGAAACTGATAATACCAAGACTTTGACACATAACTAACACTGGACTTGCCAAAAAAAGAAAAAAAATATCTACTGAGGTCATGCTTTGTGGACCTCAATATATTGCTGATGTTATAAGTGAGAGGAGAATAATTTTACTGGTTTGAGATTAACTAATTAATCACAATTATTCACATTTTTGACAAAGTAGGCAACATTCTCAATTCAAAATCCCTTTCTGCTGCTGAATTATTGAAAATGTTGTGATGTGAGCTGAACAAAGATATTTATTGTTTTCATTATGTTAATTAGGATATTCATCCATCACATTGGTACAAACCCTTTTTAGGTTTTTTAGCAACCTTGGAACATTCTTGTAACTTCTTTGAAAAAATATTTCATTAGAAATTTGGACTGTGGACACAGACATTAGCATCGGGGACATCTGTGCTTGCTGCTGTGTGTTTATTGCTGATGTTTTCCACTGAGCTTTAGGTTTGAAAGCTGATAGGTCATCTTCTTTTTGCACAACTTGCACACAACAATAGTCTATTCCAGCGTCCAAACAGAGTGTTATTGTTTTGCTGTCTGCAGATGTCGCTAGTATGTCATATTTATGGGCTTACCAAAAAAAAGCAAATACAAAGGCTCTGCTTCAAACCTTTTGATGTAAAAAATAATAACAATAATAATTAAAGTAATAAGTCATGTTTAAATGCTGCACATAATTTAATGGGATATCGCTTTCTGTCTGAACACTTTATAACACTGTTTGTCATTCGTTGTCGCCTCATCCTCACATGGATCAGTAGAACATTGTGAAATACGACTAGTTATACAAACGTAAATTAAAAGACCTCATTAAAATTGAGCAATGCCCTGCTGGCAGATATTATTTATTGGAGTTATGTAACCACATTTGATTACAGAAGCTACAAGCAGAGTATGAGAAATTCCTTTTAATAATTGGTTTTCTAAATGGGTACAAAATGTCCCTCCCAGTGGGTACAGCTTAAGAGCTGGTCAGAGTGAAGCGTCCCGTGGCAACAACTTATTTGATGCCCCATAAAGTGGACTGCTGGATGACCAAAACTTCAGAAGAACGGGGCAAAATGTCCAGCATCCAAGTTTCTCAGTAATACTGATATCGCTAGAGCCTTCACCTCATCAGTTCTTTGTCTCGCTTCATGCACCTGCGATGTTGGTAAAGTTGTGCCAGAAACCTTTGGATCTCAGCACACATCTTTAAAGCTTTTGTAGTTGATTGATCCCTTCTACTCCTCAAAACATTTTTTGATTAATCATATCAAAGTAAAAAAAGCTGGATTGAATACTGTTCATGCAAATGTTGCAATGCACTGTTTGTGTATTTGAACATTTAAAAAATTATATTGCTGCTTCATTGTGAGAAAAGTACCTAGCAAATTGTGCAATGAAACATATTTGTCTGGGTCCAGTTAAAGGTCAAACTAGGTTTCTGAGTGGCTCTAAAGCCTTTGTTGCATAATTTCCAAATCTTCAGAGGTTTGCTGAAAGATTCGTCTTCTGCATGTTTGTCATGTCAGAGGCTTGCAACAGAGCTGCTTCTAGGGTTTGGGCTTTTAAAATGGTACTCCATGAACAATTTATGTGCTTTTTTCTTTCTTTTTTTTTTTTGTTTGGTGATGGTTTACCATCCATAAAAATAAAGTCAGCTGAAGGAATCTTTCATGCCATCCCAGAATTTCCCTTGGATTTTCTCTCTCTCACACTTTCTTGGCTTTCTTGGGTTGTCAAACCCTCCGAGTCATTTGGACCGTCACACCCACCCTTGGCCTGAGTCTGAAATTAATTGCTGACTAGAAAGGCTCCTAGCAACTGCTTTGCGGCAATAACATATCAACAGGTCGTCACTTGTGATATCAGGCCGTTTACCTCCTCTGAATTATAAGAACTGACGATAGTAAATGATACACCAACACAGGAATTTACATAATGTCACTGAATGACCCATTCTTTTGGAAAGAACATACTGTACAATGGGTCGTATTGACACGTTTTAAAGCTAGGAAGTAGTCTTTATAGATAAATACTGCTCTTGTCAACATTAGAGAGGAAATTACAAAACAGTGCAGATTGCTAGCTGTAACTCAGAAGACAGAATTAATATTCAGTTGGTGGTTTGTTTCACTGCCTTTCAAATCCAAAGACTGGAGTGTGATTGCAAAATAGACCAGTTAATCAGAGTAGTATTGTGTCCTGAATATTAGTTAATGTCGATGTCAAATTTATTTATATAGCACTTTAAAAACATGTATAAAACTGTACCAAAGTGTTGTACAGGAACAACAATAACACAATTTAAAAACAGAGTATCAAAACACTACTTCAAATAAATGCCAAAGAACAAAAAGGAGATTTCAGAAGCGATTTAAAATGATCCAGGGTGTGGGCAGATCTAATCTGGAAAGGTATATTGTTCCATAAAATAGGAGCAACAACAGAGAAAGCCCGATCTCCTCTCCTCTTAAGTCGAGTCCAAGGAACTGTGAGTAATAGCTGATTACTTGATCGTAGGGTTCTGGACACAGACTGAAATTTTAAAAGGTCCCGAAGATAAGGGGGGGCTAACCCATTTAAAACTTTATAAGTTAATAAAAGAATCTTAAAATCTATTCAATAAAAGACGGGCAACCAGTGTAAAGAGGCCAGTATATGCCTTATCTAGTCACGCTTCTTAATTCCTGTAAGAAGCCGTGCTGCTGCGTTCTGGATCATTTGAAGTCACTGCATCTGTAATTTGTCCATGCCTCTATATAATGAATTGCAATAATCCAAATGAGTTGTAATGAAGGCATGAATAAGTCCTTCAAAGTCCTTAAAACAAAAATAAGATTTAACTTTTGCTAAAATACACAGGTGATAAAAACTTGATTTAACAACAGAGCTAACTTGTTTATCTAGCTTTAAAGAGCTATCAAAAATAAAACCAAGATTCCTGGCAGAGGGCTGACAAAACCAAGCTAAAGAACCATGCAATAAGAATAAGAAAATAATGCTGATGAGTTATGTCTCCCAATAATGAGAAAAGCAACCAGGCCCTTACAGGAGCTTCAGAGATCCACAGCTCAGGAAAGAAGTAGTTGGAGTTTTCCACGATGACAGGACTTTTTTACAGAAATGTAAAATACTGTGTGTGGCTGTAAACCAAAACTGAAAATCACCACGATAAAACATGGTGGAGGCAGAACCATGCTGTGTTGTGAAAGTAAAAACTTGTTAGAGCCATGGCTACAACTAAAGGGATGAGCTCAAACAATATTTTATTAGAATGGCCCAGTAAAATCCAAAGAGGAATCTATCCCAAGAATTGAAAGCTTATGCTCTGAGATGCTCTCAATCCAATTTGCTTGAGCTTCAGTGGTTTTGCAAGAAAGAATAGTCAGGAAATTCCATCTCTGGAAAAAAACCCCACTGACACCTTGTATCATTTTTCTTTCACTTCAGAATACTTTGCAAACGCACAAAGCTACTTTGTGGCTTTGTCACAAGATGCCAATAAAAATAAAAGTAAAACATTTGAACTGACAAAATATGTAAAAATTTGGATCTGAATACATTTTACAAGATGAGCATCTCCACTTACCTTACAGCAGGGGTGTCAAACTCCAGTCCTCAAGGGCCACTATCTTGCAGTTTTTAGATGTGCCACAGGTACAAAACACTGGAATAAAATGGCTTAATTACCTCCTTCTTGTGTAGAGCCCTGCTAATTCTATTCAGGTGTTGTGCAGCAGAGGCACATCTAAAAGTTGCAGGGCAGTGGCCCTCCAGGACTGGAGCCTTATAGTAAATACAAAGACACATTTTGAGGGATTTCAGAGAAATTTTAAGACAATGTTGTTGCTTTGTAACAACATAACAACCTCATCTTTATAATTTCTTTATGCTTCTTCTAAGGGCACTTAACATTGTGACCTATTATAGATTTGTGAGTTGTGAGATTTTCAGCTACACATCATGTGAATTTCTGCATTAAACTTGAGAAACAAAAAAAAACTTCCACCCACAAATCTGGTTGCACCTTGGGGAACCATACTAAGTCTGACATTTCCCACTTGCAAGGAGCAGCCCATTGTCTGACTTTTCTAGACTGTAATTCAGTCATGGACAACTGTTTATTCCATTTTAGTCATAATCTTGTTGTTAGTAGTGGGTTTAACTTATTTAAAGCAGGTCAGATGTTAATATACTAAAACAACAAAAAGGAACTACAAAAGAACTGGAAGATTAAAATTTTCTCACAATCTGTGAATAGGATCAGCTTTCTAACAAATGACTTAATGATGTAGCTCTGTGGTGAGAAAATAAAACTTTTTTCTGCAATACTAACTCGAAAGCCAAACAAGGCCTGGTGCTTAAAAGCTTTATTTTTCAGGGAAAAATAAAGTTTTTTTCCTGAAAAATACTTCATTTTTGCTTAGGAGTTTAACTGATTTTTCTTCTCATACTTGATTAAAATGAAACAGAAAAACTGCATAAAACATCTTTGGTAACGATAAAATGCAGCACATTACATTTAACACAGTAAAGATTTAAACAGCTACAGGTCATCATCCTTCTTCTGGTGGTGTACCCATAACCCCCATCAACCTGGGAATTGGAGTTTTTCTCTGGTTTCTCTGAATGAAAGGCTTTCAGTGCCTTGCCTGCCCTAATATTTATTTTTTTCATAAATGGGCTTTACTGTGGTTTGATTTTCCCACAAAATTAACAGTGGTCACAGAAAAGATAAACCACTGATGAACCGCAGCTTCATTTCCACTTATAATTCATATTTGAATCAAAATCATTCAAATGTAGCGAAGCAGGAAGTAAACGCCAACTCTCAGGGAAGAGGTGAAAGAGCAGAGGTGAGAGCAGATTTAAGTAAAAACAGAAGGACAGGCCTGTAGCGGTGAGCTCACATGAAACATGATGCAGCGCAGAAATATTCTCAGTGCCTTGATGATCAATCCTTATGCACGGTTCAGCGCCAGAGGAAACAGACATGGCCCTCATTCTGTCTGGCGTATGACTCTATATTCCATCCCTATATTGGCTGAAAGCCTTTGGCAGAAAGGGGGAACACTGAAACAATTGTGCACTGCAACGTTGTTGGGGAAGGGAAAAAGCGTGCTGGCTCAGAAATGCTGCTTAAGGCTATGCACAGACTCACAGAGCACCAGGCAGAAAAGATTTACACACCGAGCGAAGACGGAGACAGTTGCACATTCAAGCCAAGGCAAACCCACACTCGTGTTTATGGACATTTTTTCTCTCGCAGACCACAAGCTTTCCGGCGGTGGCTTTGGATAGGGCCATGAAAACTCTGTTTATATGCGTGTGCGTGTGTGTGTGTGTGATTACTTACAAGATTTTTTTTCCATCCTCACTCTCTCTAATCAGTATTTAAATTCTAATTGACTTTTCAGATATTACAGGCCTTTGATGTTTAACTATGGTTGAATTTGGGGAGAAATAAGGTCATTACAAATTTTCTACCTGCTTGTAATCAGTGCAGAGCTTTTTTTGTACAGCTGATTTAATGTGGTAGGGTGTCACCTGCAGCACTTTGACATCAAATGGAATAAGAAAATACATATTAAGCAATCGAAAGTTTAATCTACAAAAACATTTTAGTCACTTTTCATTTCATCCCTTCACCAATTTGTGAAAGGGAGAAATAACCCCTGACCAGACCGCCTGCTTTCAGATGTTATTTATTAGATTAATTCCTTACAGTTTATCATGCATGGAATATAGAAAATCAGTTTAAATTTCTGGATTTCTAATTGATAACATTCCACCTAGAGTGTCTGTGGATGTGCCTGAATTGATGTACGGTGAGTATGAAATGTTGATGGAAACCAGAAATGGTGACATTTTTAGCAACTGCAAAATTACTAAAAATGGTTCAAAATGACCAACCTCCAGTCCAAACTGTGACCAGAAGTCACGACATCAACATAGACATATGAAAGTGTCAGATAATATAGAGTTTAATTAAAATACACAACATGCAATAGTTAACCATTTGTAGTACCATTTGACCTGTCCAGGGTGTATCTCGCCTCTTGCCCAAAACATTCGCTGGAGATAGGTGCCAGCACCCCTCCCGACTCCACTAGGGACAAGGGTGTACAGAAAATGGATGGATGGATAGTACCATTTATCCTTTTCAGTTCATTTACACCAGTCTTGCAGAGTCATTTGATTGGAAAGCTTAGCTTATTTGTTGTGGTGCGAACATGCAATAAAACAATACATTTCAAGGAAGCAACCATTAAAAAAATAAATTGTGGTTTGCTTTGATCAAACCAAATGCAGAAAACAGACTACAATGCAAGGCATTGTGGGTAAACTTAGTCAAAACAAATTGAGAAATGTCTGTCAGTTGGACATGGAGTGAAAAAGAGGTACAAACTGACAGAAATATGGTCAGATGAAAATGTGAAATACTTCTGCTTGTAAGCTTTCACAAAAACAGTTATGATTTTAAGATAATTAGCAAGAAAATTGAAGATCTGGGATTTGCACTGAAGAAGAAAATATCAAATTTCCTTGATATGAAGAACTGAGTCATTTTTGGCATTTTCAGTGCCACCACAGTCAAAGATGGGAAAGTGTCATTTAAACGCTCTAGTTTGGTCAGAATTTGACAACCCTAATTGAGTCCTATTATGTCTACCAAACCACAGAGGCAGAAAAAGCCTATAATGTATTAAAATACACCATGGTTTAAGTACATGGGTGTGAAAAAGATTTTCATAACTGAACACAGCAGGAGGGGACAATATGCTAATATGTAGATATAAAATATAGATATCTAATGTTTGATTCACACTCAACCTCTGCCTTCTTTAAGAGGTACAGGATGTATTCGCATGCAAATTGCAGTGTACATTTGATAAGTAAATACCTTTTTTGCCACTGTTGATTCTATTGACAATTAATTAAAATACTGTGTATTTTAAAGAAGTAAATATTTAAAATAAATTACTGTTTTTTCATGTTTTATTTTAAATTGATTTAATTCTGCAACTGCTTCCTAATGATTTATTTGTTTTGATGACATTTGTAGGCTAAAGAATTGTTATTTTATGTCATACTATTAATAAGGAGTTATTTATGGTGAACTTCCAAATAAGGTCTTTCCATTCTGTGATTCGAAACCTGCAGTTTTAATTGAAACCACGGCAGAAACTGTGACAAAAAGTGCCACAAAGTTGTTACGGTATAAACCAAAACATTAAAAAAGTTAGAAATGTGAAATTGGTGATGGCTTAAACATTTTGGGGAAATGTTTTTTTCTTACTTTGTAGTGTTTTCGTAAACCACCAGCCAGCTGCTAGTGGTTTGGTTGGCCATGGGAAAGCTCTTCCCCCATTAGCTTGTCTCCTGCCCTTAGTCATCTCTCTTATCTTCTGGCCGAGCTCACAGAGGAAACAGCCCTCTGACAAGTGGAGAGAAATATTTCTTCATGAATAGAGCTATAGATAAAATCCTTCCCCATGATATCCCAGAGCACAGCCCTTCTCCTCTGGTGCTTCCCTGAACTATCACTGCAATATTCTTTCCTTCGAGCAACTGAACTATTTTAATTAATGTACAATTAGAGCAGTTGGGAGGGTCTGCTGAGGCCTCGGGGTGCAGCTGCTTTTCAAGACATGCATTTGTCTTGATATCTGACAACATTCATTTCTATCTCAGTTAGTTGCTCACAAAGCAAAGTTTCAGTTCAAGTTTGAACAAACAGTTGTATTTTAGTTTTAGTTCAAAATACCCAAACAGCATGCTAAGATGATAATGTAAATTAGTGCATAAGTCCATGTTGTTGGCTGCACTGTGGCGTCGCATCAAGAAGGTGTTTGGTTCAAAACCCATCCTCACTTTTTAGGAAAACAATACACCTTAAATGCTTGTAAAAAAAATGTAATCATTAGAAAAAAGAAATCAATAGTAACTGTTTCTTATGGTCTCCTTTAGTTAAAGCAAGATGTCATAAACACAAAAATTGTCAAGATAATAGATATTTTTAATATAGTCATTACTAGAAAAATTAATTATTTGGAGATACTAATTAGCATCCAGATGGATATAAACTGACCCATTTTCATTTGCCCAACTTGTCACACTTGCTGGAACAAAAGAGACATTCACTTCCTCCCCATCATGCAGCCACTCATCTGACCAAAACCATTCTCTCCTGCCACAGGTCTTAAAATCTACTAATTACATCCAGAAAGAAAAAAAATAAACATATGTGGCCCTTATCAGCCAAAATTGTTCTTAGGTACTTTCCCTATGAGGCAGAGGGATGGGGGAAAAAAGTCTAAGCCACTCTAAAACAGTTATAGAGATCAAAACCAGATGAAGTCTGCTAGTGAAGATGGTTTGATGGACTTTTTTAAAAACTGCTGAAAGGTTAGCCTGGTAAAAACCAGCCTGTTGTTCCACACTTTACTTCATACAGTTTGTCTGGGCTCTTGGCTATCCAGAAACAATTGCTCTCTGGAGGTGTGGATTCTGTTAGGGTTAGGGTTAGGATGTTTTAAATGTTACGCTAACATTTATCCCTGATTTATGTAAGGTACCATGCTATTAAGGTTACCGGAAATTGTCTTCCCTGTAAACAACCATCCTCCACTGCGAAGAGAGAAGAGCCGAGCTGAATGAAGCGGCTGTTGATATTAATTCAATATTTGAAAGTGTGGCCAACATGAGCTGAACGGCTTTCTTCACTACCTCCACCGCCATTGCTAAACTACAAATCTAAAACAGCACAGAAAATTGATGTAATTGCACACAACATCTCCTTCTGTTTGCTGATTGGCTGGGTACAAAATATACCAGACGGAATCCAAGTCAAAGAGAGAAAAAACAGATGGTGATGTAAGCGAGGTTTGAATCGAGCGGAGTAGCGCAGGAAGGCAATAGCCAAGCTACTTCAAAGTCTAACCAGACTAAATTTCCCATTTTCTGCAGCCATCATGATGTCTCTGGACCCTTTCAGCAATGCTGTTTCTGATTAATGTATTTTACAAAATCCGCATTAGTATTTATCTAAAGTTTTCTGTTGTTCCAGAAAATAAATCAGTTGGTTAGCCATACTGCTTTTTAAAGTTTGGGAATAAAATACTTTAGAAATGGATCTATAGTTATATGAAGAGAAGTTGGGTTTCAGAAGAACTGGTTCAACAACAACATGTTTAATTGAGGAGGGACAGCTTGATATCTACTATACACATATCAGTTCAAAAAATATTTAGAAGTAAACAGTTAGTGAATTGAAGAGTACTCTATTTAATGTTCACAGAATAAAATAGTGATTCACAAACTATGACTGTTGTGCTTCTTTTCCAGTTTTTTGGTCACTACGCAGCAATTTCAGATCTTTAGAGAATAGCTGTATTTATACCGAAATTAAATTAGACACATGATGACTCACGTTTCAAATTACAGTAGATGACTTCTGAAAAAAATTTATTTGAAAACTGATGTATGGAAACTAGATCCAGCATTTGCAAAGTTTTACTCAGAAAAGTGTCTGAACTTGAGCTGAAATTATCAAAGGAAGAGTTGTATAGCTTTAGAAATATGCTATACATTATTCAGCTTCTATAAAGTCTAATGCCTAAGCCATGAATTATGTGCCACACATAACATGATCTAAACAAAGCATGATAATAAATCAAAATCTAGTCAAAACTGTAGAGACAGACAGGGATGTCGTTCTCTATTTGAAACATGCTTTGCCTTTGGGACTGCATGCCAGCCAAAGTTTATGAGCAGTTCTTTGAACAAAACTGCAAGTTAATACAAAAGAAAAAACTAACCCCTTCAGGCTTTGAATATAAGCTTTCCAAATGCCAGACTAAATTGTTTTAGTTTCCGCCTCCTCAACTTGTATGAGTAAGTTTTCAATTTCCTACCATGAACATTTGAGTAGAGTCAGCAGACTATGAGGCACATGTTATATTGGTTAGTTTGGCAAAACTAATGACTTTCATATGTTGCATTTTATTTGAGTTTGCTAAGAAAAAATTTAAATGATACTTCATCAAAATTACTAGGCATGAATTCAGATGTTTGTTACTATGCACTTTACTATACATAACTTTCATAAAAAAATATATGTTTCCCATATTTATTAAAACTGTTACTATGTTCTGCACTTTGGAATGCCTTGCTGCTGAAAGGCGCTATACAAATATAATTTGATTTGACTTGATGTGCTGACAGTATAATATGAGACAGATAATATATGAAAAGATCAATCTCCTCTACCTCGTCCCTGAGCTACTATTTCTATCTGAAGAAATGCACCGCTCCCAACCAAAAACAACTAATCAGCTCCATAGTGCTGTCAATGAACCTCATACTCACTAATGAATGTGGGGAAGCAACTTACCACTACAGCACTAACTAGCTTGAGCATTTACGACAGGCTCTGCTATCAGCAAGAAGCCACAGAGCCTCAGAGAGCTTGGGGCGAGGCAAAAAAGGGATGAGGCGCGCCACACAAAATTGTGATTTACAGCGCTAAGACCCTCCTCCTGACTCTGACTGGTTGTTTCTAGTTAGCACTAGGAGTACTGGGAGAAAGCAGAGGCTTTTTTTTCACAGATCTGTTTCATGCCTTACTGTCACAACATAGTGAGTTCCAACAAATATGTGAAAAAATATTTTTTTATAAAAGTTACATACTGCAGCTTTACAAGGGAATAATGTAAAATGCTAGAGTTGTGTCTTACTTTCAGTAGACATCAGACCAATGACTGTTAGCACAACCGACTGTATTTCTGCATCACATTTGGAGTAGCTCCCCTCAAAGGTGCATGGAGAGGGCAAGAAAACTAAGGTGGTAAATTCTCCAGCAACAGTTGTAGTAAATAATTTAGTTTGCCTTGGATGACTCCAGGAGTCCACAATCAATAACCAGTAGGTCAAATAATAAGAGAAAATATCTTACACAAATATTAGCACAAATATTTTCCAGCAGTACAAGTGAACACTTTGTCA
Source organism: Girardinus metallicus (assembly GCA_903067095.1). NCBI lineage: Eukaryota > Metazoa > Chordata > Actinopteri > Cyprinodontiformes > Poeciliidae > Girardinus > Girardinus metallicus. The sequence goes on from CAEGAE010075521.1 coordinate 21,538, forward strand.
TAACATAACATTATTTTTGCAACATAACATTATTTGCAAAAATCATAACATTATTTTCACAACAGATTTTTATTTACACTGAGGATGACTGGGAGTACAGGACGGACTGTTGCAACACATTTATTGTGCAACACAATGTCATATAACTCATTGTGTTACAAAGTTTTGAAGTTCAGAGTTTATAGCGCTTATATGTGAGAGAAAAAGTATATCTTGTGTTAAACTAGAATGACTGGGTTTAGCATTGGAACATGGTGATTTATTTTTCTGATGACCACTCAAAGTGAGTGATGGTTATTTTGCCCCTTCGCCTTTTTGTATCTTTGTAGGTTTGGTCATTTCATACCTTACACGATCATATTTAATATGTATGATCATATTTATTAAAACTGTTACTATGTTCTGCACTTTGGAATGCCTTGCTCCTGAAAGGCGCTATGCAAATAACATTTTATTTGGTTTGTATGTATGTAAAGCTCTGAATTGTGTCAATTTCTACTCCATAAAGTGATATTTTTTATTCTTTCTGATGTTAGTAATTAGCAAGCCATGGCTTCAAACATCTTTGGCCCTCACTGATGTCCAACTTGCATGCACGACAAAATCTTACCAAGTATTTTTGGTCTAGTTCCTAGTGCAAATGTCTTAGTAGACTTGAAATAAGACAAAACCTACAAATAACATTTCAGCAAAATATTTGGAGGTTGATTTAAGTCTTTAATTCCTCAATTATTTGACATGTAACAACACATTTTTCCCATATTATAACTGAAATAATCTGCCAGTGGAACTAGTATGTTTTTAATTATCAAGGAAGACTTCTTATTAGTTTATAGGCAAAACATAGAAAAATTTTAATGCCAGTGGAAATATTTATTCTAACAGACACAGGTAATTTTGTCCAAACATATTTGCAAGAACTTAATTTTCTGTAATACAGATTTTTGTGTTGATGGTTTTATAATTCTTGTTTTTCCTCATGAGAGATTTTATTATTCTTTTATTTTTCAAGCAATAATGCTTAAAAAAAAACGGTACAAAAGTCTTGAGGGCTGAAATCTCTCATTGCTGTATATTCAAAGTTTATAAGGAGATAAAGATTATGATGATTGCTTTTGAGCTTAGAGTGGTTTGGATGTGAAAAGGGGGGTTCCTTGTTGCGGTCACTTTATTTGATCAAAGTTAATTCAGCTGAGTGTCATTAACATGGTTTCCTCTGTTCATAAACTGTGAGTGTCAAAAAGTGCACAAAAGCTGCTTATTAGATAATAGAGACCGCTGAGTGAAGGAATTTAGATGAGCTAAATCCACATTGTACTGCATGTACTTGCTTAAAACTTGAGGTGAGGCTTCGCTAAAATAAACATCACAAATAATGGCTCGTGTCTGAATGGCTGCAAAGCAAACATCTAAAATATTCTTGACATAGCTGAAAAGAAAAACATGGTGACAAAAGGTTTTATCCAGTGGGCTGAGATTATACAAGCAGAACATTAGAAAGTTAAATGTAGCTCTGTGGCCTTTGCTCTTCTCCTATTGAGGTTTTGTTTGTTTAAGAGCGTTAGATCCTGGAAGCTCTTCTGGTGCTTAAGAGGGAGGGCAGGCTGGGTGTCAGGGGGCTTGTTCCAGCTCAAAAAACCAACCAGTCGCTTTTGTTATACGACTTTTGGCTTGAGACAAAGAGGAGGATGGGGTTTCATATTGTCTAGGTTTTAATTTCAGTAACTTGAAGTTATGAAACATCTACTTGGAACATTTCTTTTGACATTAAAATATAATTTAAAATCCTTTGAGTTTGAATTTGTGGTAAAAAGTCAAAATATAATATTTGGAAATAAGGGTGAAATCAAAAACAGTTAACAGAAAATGAAAATTTGCATGCTTATAATACTTAAGTTAATGAGAGACAATATTAATTTTAAAAATTCAAATCTTGAGTCTTTTGGGGGATTCTCCCCAAACCCTCAAATGAGCAAGTTTGTGTGTATGTATTGGGTGTCTTTCATAGATCCAAAAGTAGCTCAATGTGCTTTTTGTAAAACCACAAACAATTTACTGAAAGTATAAATTGTAATGAGATTGTTCAAAAGGGTAATATTAAAAATAATGCATAAATATAGCTTAAAACAATAACAAAAAAGATGACTTTAAAATAACACAATGATTAAAAAAATAGACAAGACAGAACAAATATAATTTACAAGCTAAGATAAAAAGTCTCAAGCCAGGTTTTGATTTGTAGTGCTAACTTCTGATAATATATGAGTAAATATGAAGAAATGGCTCATAATCACATCCAGTTACTTCCACCCACCCCAAACCTCTTCTATTGTCTTATACTCTGTGGAACAGCTGAGCAGGGCAAAGATTCCTCAGTGTGCCTCACCCACATTGTGCTATGATGAGGGAAATTTCTTTACAGAGTTAATTTAGTTGAGTTCTGTTTATAAACCTTTTCCTGGGACACAAGAGTTGAAACAATATTCCACAATCTTACAGTTAGTACTTTGACTTTTAAACAAGTACCAATATATTTTTAAAGAGCTTACATGCATACACACATATTTGATAAAATAGATGTTATATATATCAGGTATAGCTCACTGGAAAATCCATCCATCCATCCATTTTCTGTTCACCCTTGTCCCTTAATGGGGTCGGGAGGGTTGCTGGTGCCTATCTCCAGC
>CAEGAE010075524.1:0-22272 GCA_903067095.1 Girardinus metallicus
ATAATCCCGCCGGACTCCAGGCATCGCTGCCGTCATTTTAAGATGCTTATTGGTCCCCCGGAAAAAGACAAAAACCCAGACATTATCATGACTCAATAAATCAGTTTTCCTCGAGGAATTTTAAGAATCGAGGTACTCGAATCACTCGAGGAATCGTTTCAGCCCTACTATTTGGTTTATTTAGGCTAGGAAAAAGACACGAGTTACATTGACAGCAAAGTAAATGTAGATTTTTGAATGTTTTTTTTTTTTGAGTATTTTTCAAATCAAAGCAAAGAACAAGAAGATTGTTAGAAGATCCCACATGTTCAGATTTTTTTTGTACAAAGCCAGCAGCCCTCCATTCATTTCAATTCAGCCCTGTGCAGCTTCTCAATGAATGCAAACCAGTGGCACCTTTGAGACATTTGAAAAAGTCTATTAAGACAGAACAGATTACTGGACTCCAGCTTTGGTTGCTGTCACCATAAGCGCTTGGGCTTCTGTATAGAACCGGTTCAGAAAAGATCCCTGGGCTCTGATCCTTGGAGTGTCGGTCGTCAACCAGATACTGAAGATAATTAGCGGTTTATTCAAGAGATTAAGCTCCTCCGTTTGTTTTTAAGTTATCTATTTACTGAGAGCTGTCATTCTCCTGTACAAATATTGCAGCCAAATTATCAACATGCTTGTGATGTTTTTGTGACAGAATCATCATGATTTCACCCAGATAAATAATAGCAATGCTCTAAACAGAAGGTTTTTGTTGACGGTCCTTTGTTGGTTCATCCTTATAATGAGGCATAAGCTCCTCATGGAGTCTGCTGAACTAATCTCCTTTCTTATCAAGTTCACAGGCTCTGTTCAGGATTTAATTAACTCTTGTCTTGTTTCTAATAAAAAAAAAGTTTTTTACACTCCAAAGTTCAAATGCAACATGCTGAATGGGTTTCTGTTATTTTGGCTTTCTTGGCCATTAGACACTCTGTAATTTATTGAACAGAAATGTGACGCTATTTTTTTTAATTGGCACAAATTAAACTGATTGATTTATTTATTTATTTTTTTAGAAATTTTAATCTGGTGGTTAAATACCTTTTCTTTATTTATTATAATCAACAATGTAAATAAAAAAAACAACAACTTTATTTTCTCTAGGTAAAGAAACTTGTCAAACTTTTTTTTGAGTAAATTATAAGGACAATAAGGTTTAACAGTCAATACCTATGCGCTACAACTTGCTTGCTCTACTGGATCACATTGTTTGTTCCTACATTCATTTTATAGTTATTTCCAGCTGTAAACTTGGATATTTCCAAACCATTATTGTATAATGGTGTATATTTCTTGTCCATATTAATTTGTGTATTTTATTTTATACATTAGTAGCTAAATTTGCAAAAGCCATCATTAGAAATCAGGTCTATTGGCAATGTATCCAAACTAACAGATGTTTACAAGAAACTACTTAAACAAGGACAATTTTTAAATGGCGTATAGTAACTAATTTTATTAGTAATCTGTTCAAATTAAACACAAGCTGACATTTTAAAATATTGCTTTCCTAAAATAACTCAAGTCCTTCATGACAAGCATCTTCAGTACTTTGTAGGAGCAACCCCTTTGCTTTTATGACCTGTTGCAAACACGACTGATCAGTCAGACGCCAGCATCACACCTGAGTGTTGCATGCGTATTTTTCAAATCCTACCAGAGATTTCGGATGACTGTGATGGCCACTGTAGTTTGTCCCAGGATATCTTCTGAAACCAGGCCTTTGTGGACCTGGAAACATGCTTGTGATTGTTCTTTTGTTTGAAGGCCATTTCGCAATTGTTTGCGATTTCATTGTGGTTTGAAGTCCAAGAAGGATTAGATAAATTATTTAGCTCCTTTTCTGCTGGGTGTCTGAGGAATGAATCATAAGCTGCAACAGGATTATATGTTTAAGCTATGGCTCCTGTAGCACTCTGAAAAATCAACAATGCCAAACAGGTTTATGTTAAAGACTGTATGTTTTTCCTTTGCAAGCCCCTTGGCCCTCCAAGTGCATAGAACATGTGCAGAAACAATGTGATTCTGGAGGATCAGGGCCGTGATGAGAGCATACTCAGCAGACAGACTTCTGAGACTTTGAATGCAGGAACAGTTTGGTCTTATGCCAATCATTGTGACTTGGATAAATGTTTTGTTTGTTATAAACAATCTTTAGGAATCTAATAATCATCAAAATACATATTTTTCTTTTACATATATTCAGTTTCTTTTCACTGAGAGGAATACTTGTCGTACATCTTTGCTTGATTACCTCTCCACAGCTGTGTCCCACTTTCCACAGTACCTCATGATCATCACTACTGCATGTCTGTTCTTTGTAATTGCAACCAGAAAAGTCTTTTTGAGATGCATCCAACGCTTTGAGAAACCCGCCTGCAAATTTCACAACTCCTGACATCTCTGCAGCATATCGTTAGGGAATTCTTTTCATGCTTTAGTGTCATTACATCTGCCAAATATATGAAGCGGCGGTCTCCACAGACAGATGAGTGAAAATTAGGCATCTATATATATTCAAAAAGAAGGAGAGGGGATTTCAGTGTTGGTGGTCCAAAATCATTATCCATCTATCAGAAAGTGTTATAGCAAAGTAGCTCATTTCTCTATATGAGCTTAAATTGTGAGTGTAATCACACTATTCTTAAGAAAAGCAACGAAAAACAAAACACAATGCTCCCTCCTTGCTTCACTGAAAAAGAAATATTTAAAAACTGAAGCCATCCAAATAACCTATTTTAATATTTTGCACAGGTCTTTAGCACCTTCTCCAATGAGGATTACGATCGGCGCAATGATGATGTGGACCCTATTGCAGCGTCTGCAGAATATGAGCTGGAAAAGAGAGTGGAGAAAATGGATGTGTTTCCTGTGGAAATTCAAAAGGGTGAGTCACAAAAGGAAGTTTTAGTTTATTAAGCAAGTTAATTCAAGAGGAACATGTAAGAAAAGTGACATTCAGATTGTTCTCCAACCTTCCGCCTAAGGCAACGTCACTCTCACCGCAGAGGAAAGCAGCTACTGTAGAACATGGAAATACAAGTATTTTAAAAACAAGATTGTGCAATTAATGATTAGAGAGTTTAAGCAGATCTTGGCATCTGGTGTCAGCTGTTAGTTTGGATAACATTACTAAAACACCAATCCCAGAGGTCCGTCCCTGCAGGTTGTAACTTTGAACCTCAACTAAAACCTCAAGTATTATGTAAATGTCCCACAACGAAGAGGTTGAAAACCCAAAAGGAAACAGTAGAGCTACGTCAGTGATTTGCAGCATGAATTAACCACAAACATATCTTCATATAACAGGAAAAAATGTTTTCCTTTTTATTAGCTTCTTATCTATGTCTGTTCTGTGACTCTGTTTTAAACACAATTATCCATCATTAAGTCTTCATCCCTCCATATAATTTATATAATTTATTTATATAATTTTTAGCGTGCTTTAATAACCAAGAGTTAAAACTTCAGGTTTATTTTACCTTAAGCCAAATGTTAGGCATTTTCAATTTTTAATAAAACTGTGTAATGCAGCTTATTTGTCCATTCTTCCTATCTGTCTTTCTACATCAATATTTTTGTCTGCCAGCAGGAGACAATGGGCTTGGGATCAGTATCATAGGAATGGGAGTGGGAGCTGACCAGGGTTTGGAGAAACTCGGTATTTTTGTGAAAACTGTAACTGAGAATGGAGCAACTGAGAAAGATGGACGGTAAGTCTCTTCTGCGATAGTTAGACCCGTCACAATACATTCTTCCCTTTTTTTTCTATTATCTGTATTGTAACACGGTGAAAAACGTTTCCACGTTTAACATGACAGACATGAAAAAAAAACAATCCCATTGTTATAAGCTGTCTCAAAATAAAGTAAGAGAAAATAGTTGCTTAATCCTGTCTTTTGAAGCACGTTTATTATATTCTGTTTCATGTTGAAGGTCTGTGCAAAACCCTACAAGAATGACGTGCTGTAAAATCCTCCTCACATATTTAACGTCCTCTTCCTGTAGGATACAGGTGAATGACCAGATAGTAGAGGTGGATGGGACCAGTCTGGTGGGAGTAACCCAGCTGTTTGCTGCAACTGTCCTGAAGAACACCAAAGGCACAGTGAGGTCAGTTTAACTCCTCGTCTGCCCTCAGAACAACCTCAATCTAAATATCCAGCTGGCAGCCAAACTGTGCTGCTGTTATCCCACTATAATTAAATAAGATGGTTGAGAAACTTTTCTTTCGTGAGAGTTTAGACAGGAGGCCAAGGTTCAGTGTACTATGGTAATGATTTATAGGCAAATTTAACTCCCCTGCATTGCAAAGTGAGTTCAAAAACACATTTCTAGTTTGCATACTGTAGTATGAAAGACACAAAAAGTTGTGTAGTAGGGTATCCAAAGCAACATGTACAATAGTACATTGTATAGTATTTTCGTTTCTATAAAACAAAAACAGGTTTCTGATTGGTCGAGAGAAGCCGGGAACTCAGAGCGAGGTGGCCCGCCTCATTAGTGAGACACTGGAGCAGGAGAGGAACCAGCAGCAGCAACACCTGGATGACCCTTACGACCACTCTACAGAGGAGGTAAGTCAGCTTCACAGTGACCCTTAAGCTGGTCATTTAGTGCTTTGTATGAAAAAAAAATGTTTACAACAGTAAATCCTGTAATTATGATAATGCAGTAATGACATTTGCACTAGCCATTTTACCGCTCCCACACCAATCCCCCCTGGATCAACCAGGAAATTAGCAGCTGCCTATGAGTAAGCCATGTGTCACAACTCTGCTGTTGGAAAATGTTCATTCAGCTGCCATCTGTCCGTCAGAGTTGGGAAATGTTTGTTTTCTGAAGTTCAAGCCACCACAGGAGTCTAATTTTGCAACATTGAGAGTATCCAGTGATTAAACAGAGCAGAGAAAGACAAACTTACAAAGGTGTGTAGCTGTGCAAAGAGTGCGGTCATAGTCTTATCTATTGAGTGGGTTGCTCATGTTTGCCTTTATTGCCATGAACATGCTTAGCCAAGCCCCTGAAGTGACTCCTATGGACTAATCCAATGTTGTTTCCTTCAGGCAAGGGGTAAACCCTCAGAGTATTGCTGTACCAATGTTCAATGTGTATGAGATCATCAAGGTGTGTCAGAGCTCACAGTAAGTGATATCTTTCAGGAGGAGAGGTATGAGGATGAGGACGAGGACGTTATAGAAGAAAGAATTCTTGGGTCCAATTTCTCTCCAGGGAGAAACGTGGAGGTGTTGCAGCTGCCGGACTCGGAGGCCTTGTTCATGCCGACAGACATGAACAGCTCTCAAATGGCCTTCAAGTTCAAAGAGGTACACCAAATCTCTTCTCTGTTCATAAATGTTTAAACTTCTTCTTGTTGATACAGTATCTGATTTATTAGATGGAACAAACTATCTAATTTTAATCATGTCCCGTAGTTGCAACTGAAGCACAGCGTTGCTACAGCTGAAATAAATCAACTGAAGGAAAAGGTAGGATAAGAAAAAATTGACATGTCTTGTTTAAAATTATACACATGGCAAATATTAGAGCAAATGCAATGCCTTGCAAAAGTAGTCACACTCTGAACCATTACAAATTTTGTGGCAACCACAAACTTCAGTATATGTCATTCGGGTTTTATGTGATGGACCAACACAAAGAAGAACATAGTTGTGAAGTGGAAGGACAACAGTTCATGATTTCTAACGTTTTCATGAAAAATAAGTGCAGCGTTCATCGATAAGTCAATACTTTGTAGAAGCACATTTTGCTGCAATTAAAGCTGCATATTTTTGATATTGTGCTTCTTCTAGATTTACATATACCACTACTATTGTCAGTTTTGCACGATGGTTCAATGTCAGTGAGATTTTATGAAGAGTACCTGTAAACATCGGTTTTCAAGTCTTACTGCAGATTTTCATTTGTTAGGATGAACTTTGTCTGGACCATCCTAAAACGTTTATTTGAAGCCATTTCATTGTTGCTCCAGTTGTATGTTTAGTTTCTTTGTCCTGCTGACGTTCTGCTTTATTCTCAAGTCTGTAGCAGACTGTAGCAGATTATGTGGAATTTCCCCGTTTTACATCCTTCTTGCAATCAAGTCTGACTAGTAAACGGCAGCATGATCCTGCCACAATCTTATTTCATTGTGGGTATGTTGTGGTCAGGGAAATATGAGGTGTAACCTTCCATCACATATAGTTTAACTGTGGTCACTTCTGGCTAGACGACTTTCTTCCAATTTTTGTTCTTCCTCTGTATGACTTGTGGAAAAATGCTCACGTCTTTATGATTTTTTTCTATTGACTTCATGGATCTCTGCAACTCCTCCAGAGTTACCATGGACCTCTGAGCTACTTCTCTAGTTATTCCTTACTAGCCTCGTCATGCTGGGTGTTTATATTTCATGCAACTTCATTACTTTCTGTCAATCCATCACATAAAATCCCAGTAAAATAAATTGAAGTTTTTGGTTGTAAAATGACTAAATGTATCCAGGTTCAAGTTATATGAATATAAAAACACAGGTGGCGAATGTAGTGTCTCTAGACAGTAATTAGACTGTGTATGTATACGGAACAGTCTTTGCATTTTTAAATAATTGTTTCACCTATAATTGAAGTGTTTCCCCTACTTTAGTATATAGCTTTAAATTAAAACGCACAGTTGGCGTCACAGCTAGAAGAAAACCGACATTTCTGTGAAACTTGTGGTACAAGATTTTTTTTTTGTTGCAGCTAAGGAAATCAGATGAGGACAAATCTTTGTGGGAAGAAAGGCAATCTGCACTGGAGCAAAAAATTGAGGAGAGCAATGACAAAATCCTAAAGCTGGAGAATTACTGGCTGGAAGCCCAGGCTGTGTGCAAGAGTGTGAATGAACAATTAGCCGAGAATCAGGCTCAGTATGAGGCCCTGGACAAGAAGTACAACAAGGCCAAGAAACTGATCAAAGACTACCAACAAAAGTGAGTTTAAGTTCTTTTTTTCAGCTACGACTGTGATGTTTTTTAAAGTAGTTTTATTAACAATCAGCTGAAACCACTATGTCATTACCAAAACAATGTCTTCTTGGAGCAACATTTTTCATATCCCCAACAGAGAGATAGATTTTGTGAAGAAAGAGGAGGAGCTGAAAAAGACTCTGGACGAAAAAGACAAATGGTACAAGGAGCAGCTGGAGAGTCTGCAGAACAGGGTAAGTATCCTGGTCAGACAGTGGAAGCTTCTACACCTGTTAACCTGCTGCTGTCACTGAAATAAACATGGCCATGACGTCTTCTGTTCACAGATTGCTGCCCTGGAGTCCAGAGGGGTTTCAGCTGTGGAAAGTCAGAGTGGTCTGGACTCTGCTGCTGAGGACAGACTCAGCAGCCAAGACTCGGTCAACAACTCACAATCCATTGACTCTCTCTTAGGTACAGTGCACGCTATGATTAAAATCCCAAAAAAAACATAAATCTGTAAAGGTGAATCCCCTTCTTTAGCAAGCACCGCTTATTTTTCTGTTGTCGATCAAGACTGGACTGAAGTGGTCCCTGAAACAACGCGCCTGGACACCAGTGCTCAGAGAGCCAAATGCCGGTTGGCTCAGATGAGCCGGCGCCAGGCTCCAACTCGAAACAAACCAAAGGAAGGCCTGGCTGAACCTGCTCATCATTCTCAGGTCTGGAACTCTGAAGCCCCTCTCTTCTTCTTTAGCGTATGGGCAGCATGCTCACTATGGAGGTGAGAATGCTGCTCACCTCCATAGTGAGCAGCACAAACTGCTCACTATGGAGGATAATCTGTTGAGATATTTGAGTCTTTCATCATTCTCTAAATATACAGATGTGTTCTGAAAGACAGTAGAGTCCTTTCCCAACTCAGTTTGAAGACGATAGCATAACATTTATAACACAGTTAACCAGCGCTTTCTTCTACATAAATAGCTTTTATTCTCCCTTTCTTGCTTTGTCCTTGTAAATAATTAACTCGGTCCCTGCAGGAAACTGAAGAAGAGGATGAGCAGGAGGAGCAGGAATCTGCCGGGAGGCGGCAGTCCACGCAGGAGAGCCCAGCTCTCCCTGTCGACGTCTGCCACCCTGGAAACGGACAGAAAGACGATCCGGGCGAGACCGGAGATGCTTCCAAAAGCAAATTGGAGCTGTCCAGCAGTCCATCTTTGTCCCAGTCACTGGGGGACAGTGTTGAAAGCTGTAGCAATCCTTCGTTGTCTTCTCCAAAACACACGTCCTCACCACATTCTCCTTCGGGTTTCATGCGCAACGTGAAGAAGAGAGAGTCCAAAGGCAAAGGGAAAGAACTCAAAGGTACACAGGAAGCTAATTTGATGTCTGCAACAGCAAAGGCTTTTTCTTCTCGCTAATCACTGCTTTATTACAGAGGAGCTGAGTGAGTCTTCTGCAGCGGTAAAGCCTAAAAGGCGATTTCCAGATTTTGGGCAAGTATCCAAATTATTCACTGATCATTTGTAGCCAAGATCTCACCTTCTAAAAAAAATTTTATAAATATCTTTAATGATCAAAACAGAGGCCTTCGGAAGTCAGGCGGCAAAGGGAAAAAAGACAAAGAGAAAGAGGCCCTGAGAGCTTCTTTGGACAGCAGGTATTACTCTGCTAATATTCTATATTTTTTTAATGTTAAGATGTTTTCTAATTTACTCCTACCATCCAAATTCCTTCAAATTGATGAAATGTCATTGAAAAGTCAACTTCGACTTCTTTCAGCAATTCTGTTCCAAAAGTGAAAGTACTGTATTATGTAGAATAAGCACAAACATATTTCTGTTGATATAGAAGGTCAAAGTTAATAAAAGCCTTAAATGTAGTTTCTCATCAAGTTAAAATATTAGATAATAATATTCATCCTTATATCGCACAAAGTGCATCAAAATAGGATATCATGAAAGTGTTATTTCCAAGCATTTATGGGGGGGAGGGGAGTTTAATGGAAGGGAAAAGTGTGGTAGAAAAAGGTGCATAAACAACTGGGGTAACTGCAGCCTTGAGAGGACCATGAAGCCAAGTCCATTCAAGAGTTTGCAGGAGAGGCTCTAAAGTTTCTGGTCCTGGTCCTGCTATTGGTTCTGTGTTTTATCAAGTCCAAGTTTGTTGGAGATGCTGAGTTCATTTCCTACATGGCCATTCTCCCAGAGGCTGGGAAACTGGGCTTCCTTAATGCCTCAGCAAGAGTTTGATCATCTTTATGCATTCACTGCATTGATAGATGGATTCATGCAAAAAAGCACACTTCCAATATGCAAAACCTTTTATTAATTTTACTATTAGTTTCAAAAATAAACACTTGGAAGTATACCGCTCTGTTGCAATTTCTACATTTTCAGTGATAACCTTAGTACAAACACGAGAGTGATTCATTTTAGGGTTGTTGCCATAGCAGCTGAATAGCTGAGACTTTGAAGCAGAGAAATATTGTAGCTTTTTTTTTCTTTTTTGATGTCGGAGTAGCAGAACTCTGTATCTCACTACTGATCTGATATCCAGGGGGTCTGCAGAGTTACTAGAGGAATCTGGAGGGAACCTGTCTCCTGCAGAGTCCATGACCTCTGTCCCCACTTGTATGCCTTTCTCCTGGTTTGGAGACAAAGACAGGGACAGGGACAAAGACAGAGAGCCGTCCTCGTCCAACAGCAGCCTGCCATACGCTGCAAATGAAACCAGCAGTGAGCAAAGCCAGGATCGTAAAACTAAGGTAGACAACTGTTTTGTGAATTTATTTAGATACATTGTAAGCACTGCATTTTATTTAAATTATCTTTAATGTCTCTTCCTGTCCCTCAATGTCTAAATATTGCGTGTAAAACTGTTCCAAATAGCCAGGATGAACTTCCTTCTTGACTTCCTTAGGCAAAATGTTTGGATCTGTAGAGAATGTGGTAACTCTGTTTTGGTTGGGTCCTGTGGTGTTTTTCCATCACATGGTACTATGCAGTTCCTCATCAATAGTTAGGCATAACATTTTGCGTATTCAGTAATTAGATGTTTCAACTTGTTTTACTTGGTTACTGTGGGAAAGTGGTTACAGCATCCAGCTGTTCGTATTAGAAATATTACACCCTGAATCTGCAGTGATGCTGCAAATCTACCGGGTGGAAAGCCTGACTGTCACCCAGACTTTAGTGGGCTGCTGTTCCCACAATTCCCTTTTAATGAGTTCAAGACGTGAGCTGAAGCTTTGGCTTCACTTATCGAAGAAATTACTGATTTTGTGGCTGTTTTTTTTACTTTACTGCTTTGCTTTCTGACAAGCCTCTATTGACCATGTTTCTTTAAACAGACAAATCTCTCCTGGTCCTCTTTATTCAGTCGCTCTTTAGATTTGGTACAGTATACAAGTTTTATTATTCCTTTGACTCTAAATCACACTCAGTAGTGTATTACTAACCTATCCAGTCCTACATCCCTGGATTAACTCACTACTTGTTTTGTTGTGGGTATGTGGTAAAGTTTTAACTTCTAATTTTACCCGTTTTTTCCCCTCTGACATTTACTTTAAGAAAGAATTCAGGCTAGTTGGAGAACAAACAACCCATGGGTAATTTTCTAGACTTTACGGCTAATTGGAAAATGCTCTTAAGAGTTTTATGTGTAAATAAGGCGTTTGACTTTTGCCTAACTTGGTGTGTCATTTGAGTTTATGTATTTATTATTCTAATGAGTCACTTTGATTAAATGAAACAGCCTGCCAGTTTGGAAGTTATTTTTTCCCTCCAAGCTCAGCAGTCTCCTTGCAAAAGTATTCACACCCTTTGATCCTTTTCTTTCTTCATGTTAGAATTACAAACTTGAAATATTTTTTGAGGCTACATACACTCTGTGCTGAAAATCTAACACACTTCACACTGACTATGCCTTACCCACACTGAAACATGGTGGTGGCAGTAATGTACTGTGGGGAAGCTGCAGGACAGCTGGTTGGAGTTTGTGATGTTGAATGGAGATTAGTACAAGGCAGTGTTTGGGTGAAAGTTCACTTTCACGCAGGACCAGCAGCCTAGACACACTGCCAGTAGAATGGTTTAGATCAAAGTATGTTCCTATGTTAGAATGGCCCAGTCAAAGTTCATTCTAAATCTTTAGACTTAATAATTATGCTCTATGTCAAATCTCTCCACTTGTTCTATTTAGAGCAGGCTAACCTTTAAGTCTCTAGATGATAGAGGCCCCAAAAGACTTGAAGCTGTCCACACCTTTTAGGTTAATATTTGTGAAAAAAATGGAGAACTATATATTACTTTTTATTTTACAATAATGGGCTGTTCTGTTAGCTCCTCACATAAAATGCTAATGACATGCATAAACGTTTGTGGTTGCAACAGGGTCAAATTCTGAGACATTAAAGGAGTGTGAATACTTCTGCAAGGCACAATGAAGCAAATCAAACGTATAAACATTTATGAAATTAAATCCTTGCTGCTGAAATACGTTCATAGAAAACATTACCTCATACCTGGAGTTAGTGTTTAGTTTTTGTTGTGTTTTGTTTTTTGGGGGGCAGGTTCTCAGTAGAAATGGCCTCCTTGTAGTTTAGAGTGTCATCATGTAATTTGGGTGGTGGATTGTTTGTAGTTTGTAGGATCTGATCTTTCTTCCCCTCACATGTTTAAGGTCACAGTCATGACCCTGCTGTCTGATCAGTATTAACTACCACCACTGTAATTACTTTTAATTCCCATGAAAACATCCCTTCCCTCAGCTGTCGTCCTGAACAGAAACTGGTGTTTTGGTTGATGTTGTTTTAGTAAATGCGTTCCTTCTTTCCCATTGTTCCAGAGTTTTTCAGTCATAGATGATTCTAGCCCTGCCAGTCCCAGTTCAGACATCTCTGGGTTAGTCGCTGAACCCAATCTGTCTGGGCGCTCACACACTTTAATCTTCTCTTCCAGCGAGGTGAGTGCTCTCCTTGTTGTTGCGGTCACAAAAGCTGTGTGGGGACGCCCTGATGCAACTGAAAGGGGACATTCTCAAGCATGCCCTTTGAGCCTCGCCCCCTTTCATAGCACAGATTAAACCGTGAATGGACAGAGACAATATGAGCGCTGCATGTCTGTGTGTTAAAGCCGGTTTGTTTTGTGTTGCCGCAAGTCACGTGGCTTAGCTTTTTCTTAAGTTGGCTATGATTTGGGTGGTGCATACTTATGCTTTATTGCGGCTGTGTTCTGTTTTTTCCTGTTTGCTTAGTGATGTTTCTTTCACCTTCTAATCTGACACAGTTCATCTCTGCAGCTCAGTGTGAAAACATCAGTACACGCTGCAGCGTTTGGGGGTATTTTTCTAGAAATGCACGCTTGTTTTTCTGTGTAATAGCTTGGGGAATGTTTATCAGCTTTTACATGCTGTAGTTTACTTATTTTTATAGATTTAGGAAAGTTAAAATTTGCTTTGCAGCATTTCTGACCCTTCAGTAGAAAGGTAAAGATTTTACTCTGCTTTCTCAACACACTTAAAGTCCTGTTGAAACATATTTCGGCTATCACATTGCTTGCATTCACCTGTTGTTAATATTGATCAGCACTCTCACAGAAATAGTCATTGTGCCATATCATGTGGCTGCTGAACCAAGTTGGGAGGAAATCAGTAGGGGTGCACCGATTTGAATCTTATCCACTGATGTCATCTACTACAGCAAAGGTCTAAAAATCAAGCAGTCTTTTTCATCTGCAGTGAGATAGATTTGACTGATAGACTGGCCCACCGGGTCATTTCTGCACGTTTGCAGTTAAAAACAATTTTAAAAATCTGGGATCGGCCATAAAAACTGCAATCGGTGCACTCCCATATATCAGTTCAAAGTTTTAGTCAGAAATTTAAATAAACTCAACAGCACCTTGAAAAGTACGTTGATTTGGACGTTCAAGAGTCCTTGAACTTTAAAAACAGGAATTTGGGATGATGTGAATTCACTGTGAAATTTTTTAATTACTCTGATAAACATGAAGTGAAAATTATGCATATAGACTGAAATAGTCTATACGTAGTTACAGAGAAAGTACAAGATTTTAATTTAACCATCAATGAACTGGTTTAAGTTTGACTGAAAATGTAACCTCATCAAAAGAAATTGAAGTCATTTCAATTTGTTAATTTTCATGTTGGAACAACCAGTTTTGTCTACCATACTTAACAATTAGTGTTCCTGTGTGCAAAACATGAACACAATTGTTTTTTCCAATGGCACAATGATCCTGTCTAATTTTAATGTTTAGAAAAGATTCACAGTTTAAACTTGGGGAAAAAATGCCAAGAAAGAGACTATAATGAGTGTATGAAAACTTCTGACTGGAAATGTATGTCTTAAAAGCATTTTTTATGTAATGGAAATGGTATTATCCGTTGGAGGAAACAAAACTAGTGCTGATAGTCACCAAGTGCTCAACTTTTAGATTTGGTTTTCAAATACATTTAAATTAATAAAAACATTTCGCGTGAAGGCAAATAAACAATTGATTAAAAGCAGCAGTAGGTATATTTTTACTTACATCTATAATATCTGTTTTCTTTACAGACCTTGGATGATGAACCAGTCCCTGTTGGAAAAGAGTATCAGTGGCAGAATCGGCCCATCTCCGACTGGACCAATCAGCAGGTCTGTCACTGGTTAATGGGCATGAACATGGATCAGTACACACCTGAATTCACCGCAAAGGGAATCGATGGCCAGCAGCTGCTGCACTTAGACAGCGACAAACTGAAGGTAGAACAAATGCACTTTCAAAATATTCCAGTAAAACCTAAAAATAATAAATGTTACTCATTTTCCAGTGAATACAGCATCACTTAACTCTGATCTCATAGTTGCTGCCCCCTTGTGGCCAAAGTAAAAATAACTTCTCCTTATTGGAACATAAAATTAGCTGACAGGATTAAATCTGCTGTAAATTAATGCAGGTAATAAATTTGTATAGTTTGTCTCAGTGTTGTGATTACATTTTTTTTTTTTTTTTACCCTAAGGCACTTGGTGTGACAAGTCAGAGTGACCGCTCTACTATCAAAAAGAAGCTGAAGGACATGCGGAAGGCCCAGGAGAAGCTGGAAAAACAGCGAGAGAAAAAAGAGAAAGAGGGCCGACGCAGTGGGAGGCTGCCGGTCCAGGGTGACTCCATCTGCTGATCAGAGCTGAATTAAGTCTTTCCTTGACTTTCGTCCCTGTTCAGAAAAAAAAACAAAAAAAAAAAACTTTTCCGTATTTCTGATTCCTTGATGTTCCTTTCAGGAGATCACAGTGGTTAACACAGTTGGCTTAAATCATCTGGCCAGCTGTGAGGAGTTTTCTACCATTTTCTACCTGTGCAGCTTTTCTTCAGTTTTTTTTTTCTTCTTCACAGTCCAGAGACATTCATAGTGTGAATGAACTAATGTAAGTTGTTCATTCGTTTTGGACGGTGAACCATCCTTCTGTAACTCTACAGGATATTTGGAGAGAGTTGGTCTAACTTCTCATGCTGAGTCCGTGATGTGCCAGAAACCTTCTTGCGGGACCTGAGGTGGTGGTTTATATTCAGAATGTTTCTTTTATTATTGTTTTTTTTTTTATCAGTTTCCATTAACTACAGCTAAAAACCATTTTAATTAAATGATGGGGGATGTCAAGTTTGGTAAGAGACCAAAACAGATATTCTAACACTTTTACCACTAAAACAAATCTTGAAATTATAATTATTGAGATCTGTTTCCAATTATATTGTACAGTCCAGATAAAAGCACTATCAATCTTTTAAGCTTCAAGGCAGCAAAGGTTTAAATGTATAAATGAGTTTTATACATGTACCTGTTAACTGCTTTTTTACTTAAATTCCTTATTTTATTGTATACTATCTACATTTTTCTACTAAGTAGAATAGCCAGACTATTTTTTTTTTGTCAAAAAGGAAAAGAAATGAGAACCTTATGACGTAGGGACCAGGTGAATGCTGCTGCTGTGTGCCTGACTCAGACTGTTTGGCTTGAATGGTACCATGATGCTCTGTAAATACTCAAAGGATGAGCCTATGGCGACGACTGGTGTGGATCCAGAGCCGTGTCACGAATGAATGCAAGGCTGAACGATGAATGTTCTCCATGAAACCGAAGTGCTGCCTTTATTCTCATGCCTAGCTCCATGTTTGTATAAAATATTAAATGTTGGACCAGAAGAAAACAATGTTTTCTAAACTCTCAGAGAAGCTAATTTTGGTACATACAGCATCAATAAACTAATAATCACTTCTTATGTCTAATATTGTGTTTGCTTGTCTTCGTTTCACACTGTAACTTAAGTCACAGCTAAATAGTGTACTACAAACGTTAGCTATCCCCAGTTAAAGCAACACGTGTCCTCTTCAGGTGGCGAATGGTTACCATGGAGATGTAAACTATAGCTATGAATCTCAGAAACGAATAGTGATAGGTTAAATGTTATCACATCTGGTGTAGGGCTGGACAATAAGTCAATTAGCGACATCTCAAAAGTGCACTCCAATCCAGAACCGCACAGAATTCTGGGGGGCAGAGGAAAGGCTTAGCCGCTCAACCTCTGACAGCGGGTAGCATCAAGTCACTTTTTAGTTACCTAGCAACATAGAAAATTATTGCTCAGAAAAGGTGGGATCACCATGACAACATGAGCAGTAACATGTACATATTATCTTCAAAATAAGAGAATTCTTAATACAACAGAGCAGGGCTTTCAAATAAAAGAGACTTAGAGTAGGTTTCATATACTTGATATGCTCAAAACAATAATTCAAATCAAACTCTTTCAGATAGTTTTATTGCTCAGGATAGATTATTGTAAATGTAACCTTAATGGTATGAAGAGCACTAACACCAGTGATGTGGATCAAATTGTTAATCTTTGAAAAATAAATCTCACACAATCTTCCACAAATGTTTCAACCTTCCCAAGATACTTCAAATAAAAATCATTGACAGGGTTTAATTATTAAATGGGTTAAAGTTTTATAATTTCTATGAAGCAAAGGTTTAAGTGTTTTCAATTTTTTACATCCTCCCCCCTTGAGAGTTTTAGCTTCTTTTATAGTTTCCAATTCAGTTCTCTGCCAAATATTCAATCCTCCCTAGTCTGAAACAGCATCTTGAGTTCAAAATATGGCTTTTAGTTGTATTTTTCCAGAATTCCAAAGATATCAGTTTATCAGTTCAGCTGCTAACGCGACGCCAACAATGTGAATTTAAATTTAGTGAAATAAATTTTGTTTTGTGCTCATTTTGCTGTAGTGTTACTTTACAACTAAACAGACTTTTAACAACAGTCATTTAAATAATTTATTCAAGCCTTTGTCCCAACAGAGCAGCATATATCATATTCTGAGAAACACACGGACACTGAATATCCTCAACAGTCCGGCAACGTGGAGTGTTGCTGCACAGCTGAACCAATATCTCAAGACTGAACCATCATCTCCCTCCCTCTACTCTGTTTGCATAGAGCTTTTAATACAAAATATTCAGCTAAATCTTACAGATAAGTGCTTCTAGTGCAACATATCAACAGTGAATTAAAGCTAACACAAACAGCTCTCTATACTGCATCGTATTAACTTATAGATGACAGGATCCTCATACGATCTCATATGAAAGGTGCTGAATCTCGGTTGAAACAGAAAATCCAAAATATTACAATAAAATGTCTAATGTAAATATTTTTACGATAGTTGTAACAGAGTCCTGTTGAATATTTTCATCAAAACAAAGAAAAAAGGTGCAGGTTTGCTTTAAAGCTTCTAACTATCCTCAAGAGAAAATAACTCAAAATCAAACAAAATTGTTCAACAACCCAAAAAGCAGCTAATTTACAACAATGCCTCTTATTTGTTCCTCTTAAGATGAATTACCACATTTCAATAAGCACAGCTACAAACTGAAACTACTGAAACCATTTTAAAGTGAAAATTCTTCTACCGAACTGTCGTAAAATGATGCTCTTATTCTCAATGCAGCAGCTATACTTAAAAAACAAAATACCATTTGACACCAATTCATTATTCGGTTGACAGGAGTGAGAGCTTGGAAATGAATCCAGAGCTGGTTGTGCTTAACTCTCCATGTTTCGCAGGAAACCAGGTCCTAATCACCACATCTGGAGCCTCCCATACAAAACTAGTAAAATATATGGCACAAAGCTTTCTTCCCGTTATACTTTTTTCTTCTTTCTTTGAACAAATCGCCACCACAGTCATCAACAAGAAGCTTTTTTTTTTTTTTAAACACACTGCTGCAAACAAATTCACTCTTTGGCTTCAGAAACTGCGAAACGTGGTCAGGTCTTTGGGCTCCTTGCTGGGGACGCACCAGTCGTCGGCCTCGTGGATCGTCTTGTAGTGCTTCCAGACTGACTTGTTGTACACCGGGAGCCTCTCGATCGACTCCGTGGACAGCGCCTGGAACAAGACCAAGAGAAAATTCTGCTATTTTCTTTTTCTTCCACTCGTTCAGCTGAAGAAGCCTTTAAATTCTTGCGGCGAAACTCGGTTACCCGTATGTAGATCACTGCATCGGTCCCATATCCCTCCAGAGAGTAGAGCTTCAGGTCTCCCTGAAAGTAGCGAGCGTACAGGCGAGAGATGGGCAGGCCGTAGCCATAGCCAGCCTGTGGAAAAGCTTGGATGTAATTTTTGTCTTTTCAATATTTCTCAATTAAGGAGCTGTTTTCTTTAACCTCACATGGGTGGTTTTTATGCTTACTGAGCAACAGAATCAATAAATCTCTCCAGAACAGTGAAAATATAGTTGACCCTCTTATTAACAATAGTCCTCTGACATTATGCTTTATCAACAGAGACCAACAGCATAAATTCACCCATAATAGAGTACAGAACAGACTATAAAAAAAAAATACGTACATCCCTTGTTCACAATAATTTAGGCAGGAATGAAAATAGCAACCAGGAGTTGATAATTAAAAGCACTATTTATATAATAATGAGCAAGTGAGACCACATGCATGTGTGTGTGCGTTTGTTAACACAAAGCCAATATAGAAAGACATCAGCAATGATCATGGAGAGGAATTGGTTTCTTCTCATAAATTTGGGAAGTTATTGGAGCTAGATTGGGGCCGTAAAGTTTATTTCCAAAAACATTTTAGAAACTGAATTTTTTTTTTTTATCTAAAACTAAAGAAATGAAACATATGAAACGGAAAAACAATATGGAAACTTTTTTTGTTTTTTTTCACCCTTGTTTCAATTTTATTCGTTAAAAAATAAAATGAAAGTTGTGACCCCACTGTAGCTCCATAGAGGGTTTTAAGTCCATTTCAAATCTGTTTTGATCTCCAATAGCGAGAGATTTTCCACAATATTAGAACACAACTGTGTGGCTCAGTTGGAGCAAGTGCACCTCATGTAGAGGCTGCAGTTGTCTGGGTTTGATTTCCAGACTCTGGCTATTTGCTACATTCCTTCCACTTCTCTCTTCCCCCTATTTCCAGTCAACTGACTGTTCAATAAAAGCCATTTGTGCCGAAAACAATTTTTAGCAGCAAAACTCAGTCCGATTATATAATGCTCAGAGAAATCGTAAAACGTCTTGGCACTCCGTGTCAGGCCTAAAGTGCATGATGAGAACATTTAAAAAAAAAAAAAAACACTGAACAAGCATGGCTTATTTGGAAGGCCTGACTTTTAAATTCATTAGTATTATAATTCCTTTAATTACACTATGTAAAGCAAACAACATGGTGACACTACCATGATTTTCTCTTTACACTAATGGATGATTTATCAAAAATCATCCGTCAGGAGGTAGATGAATTCTGGAGGTGGATTATTTTTGGCCCCTTTTTTTGGGGGGGTAAACTTCCTGCTTATAACTTAAATTTATCTTGCCTAATGTGGTGCAAATCAAATTTCTAAAAAGGCTTTGAGCAAGAAGAGAGGTGCGTTTTCACTGTTCACACTGACCAGAGGAGCGGCTCGGGAGCCATCGATGCTGGGCCGCGGAGCTGTGGAGTACGTGTAGGTGAACAGCCTGTCGATCTTACGCAGAGGCACGCCACCTCCACGGTCGCTCACCTGATCAAATATGAAAGATTAATCAAAGATTAACCCAACGAATGTGCAAACCTAAGTTTCTTGCTTGGAAAGATTAAACCGGACTGGAGTTCAGTGGAAAAACAACCAGAGTTTCCATTTTACCTTGACAGTGAGATCCTCAGAGCCCAGTGCAACCTGTGCATGAATGGGAGGATACTCCATCGAGTCGCCGTATAACTCCATGGTGGCCCGCATAGCGTTCTGCAACAAGCGTGACAGAAAGCTTTGACAACGGCACGCCATGATTTAGAAACTGAGAAACAAGAACAAGAGCAAAGAAAGGCTCACCTTAAAAAGCTCAAACACCATGTGGTACAGGTGAGATGGAACATAGACAACAGTGACGGGTTTCCCCTCATCTTTGGCTGACGGGATAAACAAGAAAACCGGTTCAGCTGGAAGCCCTCCACTGTTAAATAGGAAAAACTTAACTTCTTCCTGAATAAATTACCATTAAATTCCTCCAGAATGAGCTCAGGAGAGTTCATGTAGTAACGGTCACAAAGGTTTCTAGAATTTTCAAAAGCATCTGCAAGAAAGTGGAGTTTTTTTTATTATTATTATCATTAGAATTGAATCTTTAAAAAAAAAACACACAAAAAAGACCAATAATAATGTCAACAACAGGTACCTCTGATAACCTCACTGACACCACAGTGTGGGTCGATGCTGCCGATCTGGTTGGGGTGTGCAGGATTCACCTTGACCTTCCCACCAAACAGGAGAGCTGTAAACAACAGGCAGAGAGTGAGAGTGAATAAATCTACACGTTAAATGAGAAACGATGAGTAGCAGGAGTTCACTACGACGACATAAAAACACTAGAGTCAAAAACATAAAAACACTTCCTGTTCGATGCTAGACATTGACAGGAACTTTTTTCTAAACATGTTCATATATGTGGTAGAGTAGAAGATATAAATCTACAAATTTCTAAATAATTCACAATTCATAACTTTTTTTTACATGTTTAACTGTATCTGGCATTTAAAATGTTTATGCATTAAATGAATGACCTGAACTACAGCTATTCTGTGTTTTAGGCAAGTTAGATGGCAGGAATCCTATGTGAGAATGGTAATTACAGCAACCACAGACTTGAACTCTGCTGGAGTAAAATATTTAGTCGGAGGGCTTTCCAACCAACCCATGTACAAAAAATGATTTAGCTATGTTTACAAGGTGAGAAAATTTTACACTGCTTTTGCATCTTTTCAACACATGCTTGAGAGAGTTATGTCTCTACTTGTAGAGGCAAATGAGCAAAATGTTGCATCAAGTTTGTGACTGAGCATGGAGGAGTGGGTGTGGAGTGTTTATTATTGTTTTGTTCCTGGCTTTATAGAGGGAAAATTTTCAAAAATGGCTGCAGGAAGGTTACTAAAAAAACTCCTGAAACATTTTAGCTTTGATAACAGCTAAATAATTGAACAAAGAGAACGTCTCACTGTGCTGGTTGAGCAGCATCCTGATGGATATCCTGCTCATGTAGAAACGATCCAGAAAATACTGGACGTTCTGGCTGACGACTGGGTCTGTGCCGTGCGTCTCCTTGTACTCCACCAGCCCCTGAGCCATGGTGGGAATGACATCATTGTGGCGATTTCTGATTTTTATCACAGCGTCTGTGAAACTAAGCAGAGAGAAAACGATTAACAAACCTAAACTGCAAGAACAGAGTCGCTATTTAAATGAACGAAGCACAGAGAAACTCACTCATATGTGACTTTGTCATCGTCTGCGTTTTTATCTTTGAACTCCAGAATATCCTGAAAGCTCTGCATGTACCTGGGAAAGAAAATAAAATGTTTCTCTGCTGGTTTGGGAGACATGTGAATGAAAAAGATAAAAACAAACAAACAAACAAAAAAGCAAAACCTCCGTACCAGCTCTGGACCAGCCGCACTGATGGAGTCCTCAGCAGGTTGTCTGGCAATAAGTTGATCTCCTTCATGATGTTGGCCAGCCTCACAGGCAGCTCCTGCCTGAGGAAGGCGAACGAGGTTTTCTCACACGCATTTTCTGAGCCTGTGAGAGAAATTGAGAGATTTCTGAGGGTGTGTAACTTCCCTCACTTAGACCATATTATTATTTAGAACATATTATTCAGAAATTGTATTTATTTTTAGATAGGACAGAAAAATGCAAGTACTGTATCACTCCCCTACAACTTCATCATATAAATTCTGAATAAAGTACTTTAACGTTTCTGGCTGTTTTCAGTTCAATTTGAATTCTACAGGCTATGTGACTTTATAATACTGTTTCATTTGGTTCCGCCAACCTGTGCAGCTCTTACCGAAGTCCAAAAACTGCTTCATCGACAGCGGGGAAGGAGAAAACCTGGAGTAAAAGTCAATGTCCTTCCCAATGGACACGCTGCTCCTCAGAAACCTCAAAAGCCTCATGATGACACCTTCCTGAACCTGCTGGACTCAAGAAGAAGAGCGGCATCCACGGCGAAGACTTCTTGTTACTGCCTCGCCGTTTGGAGGATTATTTACAGCCGGGAAATCGCAGATGTACAGTTGTTTTAATTATCGGTGGCGTACTTGACTTTTCAATTTTGCTTCTGTGTCCACAGTCCCACATACACCGCTATGTTTCGGCATCGTCCTTTAATTCAGGTGGTCGCGGCTAAATCCGTACAGGCAGACAAGTCAACAAGCTAATCCAAAGAGCCATTACAAAGCCAAGAGGATTATCTTCCTTCGCGTCGTCGTGTTGCGTTATTTCTGTGATTGGAAACCGGCGTAAAGTAGCGTCATCTACAGGGCTGGAGTGTAGAACAGTTGATTAAAAAATATAAAAGCCCGGCATTCTAATCCTTATCCTTTCTTGATTTTTAATTTTTTAGATATTTAACTATTAAACTGCTTGTACAGTTTTTTCGCTTGTTTGTATGTTGTTTTTATTTCTACTCACCTGAATATTTTTCTTGAATGTTTAGGTCATTTTTAATCAGTAGAAAGTATTATTTATTTTATGTTGTAAATTTGCCCTTACTCTGTACTGTAATCATGAGACACAGAAACGAAACACACGGTTCCAGTGTTATTTCCATCTGCCGTTCAAAGCGAAACCAAAACAAAATTATAAAAAATCTATCTATCTATCTATCTATCTATCTATCTATCTATCTATCTATCTATCTATCTATCTATCTATCTATCTATCTA
>CAEGAE010075528.1:0-170045 GCA_903067095.1 Girardinus metallicus
CCATCCATCCATCCATCCATCCATCCATCCATCCATCCATCCATCCATCCATCCATCCATCCATCCATCCATCCATCATCTGCCTATCTATCTATTCATGCATTTTTCCATCTGTCCATCTGTCCATCCATTTGTTTATTCATCCATCTACCCATCCATCCATCCGTTTATTCATCCATCCGTTCAGTCATCCATCCATCCATCCATCCATCCATCCATCATCTGTCTATCTATCTATTCATGCATTTTTCCATCTGTCCATTTGTCCATCCTTCCGTTTATTCATCCATCTGTTTATTCATCCATCCATCCATCCATCCATCCATCCAGATTCATGCTTCCACTGATTCTTCCCTCTTTCTGCTCCCTCCTTCCTGTCTCTGTTGTTGCAGCTTCCATATTTAAAGTCTGATCGCAGTGAAAATATTTGTCAGAAACTCATCATGAACTTTAGTGTTTGTACTTTAAATCTGACTTCAAAACGTTTGGAAGATTTAGACATGAGAGACCCGTCGCAGCTTGACTTTAAATCAAGTGGCAAAGCATGAAGCATTCGGATTGTATGTTTATCTGATGAACCTCGTCTCTCTCTTTCTCTATAGATTTATACTGCACCCTGGAAGTGGACTCATTCGGTTACTTTGTGAGCAAGGCCAAGACCCGTGTCTTCAGAGACACCGCAGAGCCTCAGTGGAACGAAGTCAGTCGCCACCCGACAAGTCGCCGCGCCGCGCCTCCTGTCCAGTCAGCCGTTTTAAATCTCCCTCTCTCCACCTGCGTCGTTTTCCAGGAGTTTGAGATCGAGCTGGAGGGCTCCCAGTACCTGCGGATCCTGTGCTACGAGAAGTGTTTCGACAAAAGCATGCTCAACAAGGACGACAACGAGATTGTGGACAAGATCATGGGCAAAGGGCAGGTGCAGGTGAGGTCTGCCGGCCGGCCGCCGAACAAAGATATGTCACGTTTGTTCCCATTTTTCTCTCTGTGTGAGTCACTTTAATGAGTCGTCTAGCCTTTCTGTGCAGTAAAGTGGTTCTGTAGTGGCGGCTTGTTATGAAAGTGGTTAGATTAACAGTCTGGGAGTAAATTTAAAGGGGGGTTTCCACTGTTTTGTTGGGAGGAATCTCTTTAAGTTAAATTTTAAAGTGGAATGGGTGGTTTTATTTTCTGCTTTGTATCAATGTTGAGTTGATGGCCCACCGAGGTGTCGTGTTTCCATTTTTCCTTGAAGTCACGGTAAATCAAATAAAGCTTGGCTCCTTCTGTAACTTTCCTGCAATTCAGCACAACTTTTACAGTTCGTTCTGCCGCAATTCAATCAGTAGAACCTCTCAGCATGAGGCCTCTGACGGATGGAAACGCTCCCATCTTTCAGCGATGTCCCCGTTCTTCCTTCAAACTTGCACAGAAGTGAGCGTGTGGCTGCTTATTTATAACCCTCCCTCTTGTGCTCTTCACATTTCAAAGGACGTATTCGTCGCTTTTAAGCCTTTTGCAGGGGATTTGTTTATGGCGTGCAGAGTCAACAGGTAAAAGTAGAATCCGTGACAAGGTTTTCCTTACAAGTGTCACACCTCAGATATCAAAGAAAGTGGGGCAAACACGAAACTTCTCCAAAATATCTTGTGCTTTGTTGTTTCTCCGCAAACCTAAATCTCCTGCTATAAATCTTTTTTAAAAAAGGACTTTGGATGGAAAATGTTGAACCCGCATGTTATTGTTCACATTCCTTATTTGTTACTACAGCTTTCCATGCCTTCCCCTTTCAGTTTGAAGATTTATGTCCTTGAGTTTTGCCTTTGATTCCCTCTGAAAAACAAATGGAGTGACAGAAGCGCAGCACCAACCATGCATCCTTCACGATCCACTCAGATCTTGCTGTGGTGTTTTTCTCTGTCTTTGCATCCACTCAGCTCGCTTCAGTCTAGCAGTTTTAGGCCAAAGTAAGTGAATGCTTTACCTAACCGGGATTCGTTTCTACATAAGGATCTGTGCATCTAAACTGTAGCAAGTGTTCTGCTGCCAGTTAAAGTTTTTCTTCCAGGATTGTCCTGTATTTAGCTTTTAGCAGCTTTTATCTGACTGCTGAAAAAAAAGCATTTCCATAGCGTAAAGCTACCACCAGCATGCTTCATCGTTTAAAGTGCACAATATCGACTCAATTGCAATTTAAAGTGATTAAAAGCTTTTAATATTCCATCACTTGTTTTGGTAATTTATCCGTCACTGCACACAGCATATCCAAATGTACACTGTTCATTATGTATATTCAAGAACTCTTAAAATGTTTTTGTTAGTAATCAATCATTTGATGATTAATTCGGTTAAAAAAAATTGCCACATTCTGCAGGTTTATATAACCACTTTGCCTTTTTTGTGCAATATTAGGAATTCATGAAAAATGCAAATAAACAAATAATTTAATTCCTTTTTACAATAAGAAAATAAACATTTTATATGTGCACTTGTTCATTTGTAGCAAAGGAATCATCCACATATAGACAACTAAAATTCACACGTGAGAGGTTCAGACTTTCTGCTTGACTTAACATCAGTACAGTCAGTGTAGAGCAGATATGTTGATTTTATTTTTTTTTGGATTAACTGATTGATAATTGGATAGCAAAAGGTGCTCAGAGGTATTTTTTGTTGCAGAATTTAACATTTGAACAGCCATTAAATGCAAAATGTATGTATATATTTTTTGGTGCAGCTTTCAGTAAATGGCCTTTTTGAGACTGCTTACTTCAGTTAACAATCAATAGATTACTAAATTAATTGCTGATTATTCCAATAATCAATTGTGTGTGGCTTTGTCTTAAGCCATTGTGTGAAATCTGAATATGATACAAAAACGTTTAAGTGTCAAATGTGGAAAAAGTTCAAAGGATAGGACTATCTTTACACCCAGAGCATGAGAAACTTCAATTATGTAGACCGCTACTGAAAAACTAAATTCCCTTTTTTTGGTTAAATGCAACAATCTCACCTTCAAATGATCTTACACGATTTCATCTTTGATTTATAGCTGCACCGTATCTG
Organism: Girardinus metallicus; assembly: GCA_903067095.1. Classification (NCBI taxonomy): domain Eukaryota; kingdom Metazoa; phylum Chordata; class Actinopteri; order Cyprinodontiformes; family Poeciliidae; genus Girardinus; species Girardinus metallicus. Next base: position 3,043 of record CAEGAE010075528.1, read on the forward strand.
ACACCCTTAATGAAATGACTACCAGTCTGCGAGCCAAATGCTGCTGCTGCTGCTGCTGGGAATTTCCGCTTCCAGCCACCACCAGCCAAGAAAACATAAAAATAAACCGGCCACATGTTCGCTGGCTCTGTGTTGTTGAAGGCGATCGGAGAATGGCATGTACTTTGTGAATCTCTCAGGAGGATAGAATAGTATATCACTGCGTCTGAATGCCCGGGAATGATCCACTGCACTGCAGCGACTTTGTTTGTGGATGTTGCCATGAAATTGATTGAAGATGTTCCTTTATTTCAAAATAAAATCCATAACCTGCTTGGCTTCTTTGAGCCAGGCTGTGTTGACACAAGCTTCAGACATGGAATGGCTTCATCGTACCTTGCAAAGGAAGGCATGTGAAGTGTAGCTTCCATACCTAAAGAGACTCGCAGCAGGACCTGAGCTTGTTGCTTTGTTGATGAAACAGAGTTTGGAAGGAGCCTTCAGTGTTTTGTTTTTCTCTCCAGAGACCATCTGATTTATTTAACAAGCTTTGCAGAACACTGGCTGACCGTAAATGGGCATAGCGGTCTGTGAGTTTTCCTCTCTCTCTCTCTCTTTTTTTTTTTTTTTTGTAACCACTGTTGAGAAAGTTGTGCACTCATGTCATCAAAGGATGCTTTAGTCACAGCCTTAGCTCGTTTGTTCTAGTTGTGACAGTTTGCATTTGTAACTGTCTTTTTTTTTTGTTTGTTTGTTTCTTCTCTTTTCTTTAAAGTCTGTTCCTACAGTGAAAACATGGTGGTGGCAGCATCATGCTGGTGGAGGCGCTTTTTCCTTAGCTTTCTTTCTGGATTTAGCTTCTCAGAGATTTCAGACTGAGGCAAAGGATGTTTATACACCTGATAGTTTTGATAGGCTCGGTTTCATAGGAGACCAAAGCTGCAACATTTGTCGCATTTTCAGCTGCGGTTCTCTTTGATGCTGCACTGTATTAAACGGACCAAACACTTTGGAAAAAACTGACCAGTTGTGGCGCTGCAGCAAGAACCACTGACAAAAATTACACAAAAACCTCTAAAGACCGAGGTTTTCTTCTTCTTCTTCTTCTTCTGTAAACAAAAGTGTTTACATCTTAGCGGTTCTAGAGTGTCTCCTTTGTCTTCGTTAAAAGACCACGAGTCATTTCCCCTATTTCTGTGGTCGCGTTTACCCAGAATGCCCTGCGCTGTAGTTCTGCTTCCTGCTTTTGGACGTGGCATATTTTCCACGATTTCCACTTGTGAGTTCATCCAGCCACATTTGTGGGAGGAGAGACATCCTTAAAGGTTAGACAACACTAGTGCACCTGTGTGAAGATTCTTATCCACATGAGGAATTCCAGCATTTATTTCTCACCATGAAGCTGTCTGACAGCCTCAAACCAAACCAGATAACCTCTGACCTTTGAGGTCATGTCGCTAATCCTCAGTCACATGGCAACGGAGTCAGGCTTACACTCCTCTGGTCTTTCAATAAAATGGATTCTCAATAGGAGCTTGGAAAAGCTTAGTCTCCAAACTCTTCATACGACTAGTGTGGGCAATATGGACTTAAACATCATTGTTTGGAACTTATCAATTAATAAATCAGAGTTCTGATAAGAAATGTATCACAGTAAATGTATTTATTTATTTCGAGGAGGTGATACTCAAAACAGAAGGAAAGAATATATTTTTACATAATTTGTTTAAAAAGGGAACAGGTAGAAGATATGAGATCTGATTATTACATTCCCTTCTCATACTGATGACAATATACAATCATTTAAATCCAAGGAAACCCTTAAAGTCCTCTCAAATGACACTTAAATCTCTCATAATTGATTATACTGTTATTTAGCACATTTTGCTTTTAAAACATCTCAAATATTTTTGCTGTTTGTCTACTTGTTGGCTTAAATAGATGGTGGGAAATTCATCGAGCTTTGAATTTGTTTTACTGAAAAGCAAAAGCTCTTGTTTTCAGAGGGCTGGTTATATAACTGTTTAGGTGAACAAACGTGGTGCTTTGCCCAGTAGAAATGCATCACATCACGCAGCTTCAGCAGATCTTTGAGCTGGTAAACCCAACCTCCTCTTTTCCCCAAACCAGTTCTTGTGGCTCGGGAGTTTTATGACCGAAATCATTCTAATTGTTAGGAAGTTTTCTTCTAAGACGAGCCAATGGCTTTGCCGTAGAAATCCTTCAGATAAATAAATCCCTTAGATCATCCCGACAGACGGGATCATCTGAGGCCACATGTGCCGTTACTGAATGTTCTGTTCTCCGCGCTGTTTGTAGAAAACGTCTGCGCTATCTTCAGCATCCTCGTTTTTGTCCGTCGCGCATTGCTGCAGCTTACATTTCATTATGTGGGATCTCCGGTGGAGTTGTGTCCCCAGGAGAGGGACACCACCTCACCCAGCGTGCCCTGGGGCCTCGGCGAGGTGCAATCTGATAGTCCTGAGCAGCTTCCCAGAAATAACGAGAGCCAGAAAAGTTGGATTACGGTTGCAAACAGACAAAAGGGCGATAAAGTTGTTTGTCTCTGAGAGCTCTAACCTTTCTCTCTCTCTCTCCCTGAAACTTGCAGTGGTGGACAGGGCTACATGCATTAGCTCGGCGTTGCAGTAATGCGAAGCTGTGGGTGCTGAGGGGTTGTAAAGTTTGAGGCGAGCACTTTCATTTCCACTTTAGAGAGGAGGGCTCCTATAATTCTACATGGGGGCATTAAATGCAAAGTTTGGCTTGCTGTACGGAGGGGTTTTATTGGGGGGGAAATGCAGCTGCTGGGAAAGGGAGCAGGGGCGATCATCTGGAGAATTCACTTTAAAACTAAACATACGAGCCAGGACGTCTAATTACGATCTGATTGCTCTCATTAGGAGTTTGTGGCGGAGTTCTGGTCTCTGGTTTATCTGCAAAATAGGAAGATATGAGGACCGCATTCATTTAGAAGATTATTCTAACCATCCTACTGTGAGGGGTCGCTAATCATTCATACTGGGAGTAGATTAATACTGAGACGGCACTTGAAACTGACATTAGCATCTTGCATTAGCGATTAGCACAATTAGTGTTACTAAACAGCAGCATCAATGCGCATCGTACAAAGAAAGTAGATTTAGAGGAGGCTGTCAAAATTTGCAAAGTCTTTCATGTTTGTTGACAAAGTGCGTAGACGTCACACAGCAGCACGTTGTTTACAGAAGTAATAATGGACGGAGTTGATCACGGATCGATTTTAACATTTATACATTAATGAAATCCCATGGTCACAAGATCATAAAATGAAGGAGGCTAATGAAAAAGAAAACACAACTAGCAACGGCGTTTCGTGGATCATGGACTGCAATTTGGATGTGTAGTCAGAACCAAGAGTGGGCAGGTTGCGATGCGGTGCGATTCACTGACGCAGACTTCTTCCATAAGTTCATAATCATAATTTTCTGTCATTGTTTACGTCCTAGTTTACCACATCTGGTTTTTTATGGTGCAGAATTATAACGCATGTTTCACACCAATGACACGAAAGTCGAATAAAATGCAGCATTTTTTGTGGATGGGTGAATAGATCGGAATTGGGCCAGTCAGACTGCAGTAAAAAAAAAGGCTGATATCGTTTGCATACCGGCAAAAAAAAAAGAAAGCTAATTTGGGTCCCATTTCTGTGCTGTGTGAATGTAGCCAGCAGCTCCTTTACATCTTTGTGCTTTTTCTGTCTGCGTTTTAACACCTCACTGAAACAAAAAATAAAATGAGTCTTACCTTCTACAAACCTTTGAGCTTCCAGCTGACCAGTCCTCAGTCAGACGATCACCGGCTGATTTCTGTGTCTCTGGTCTACACTCCCAAACACCGCGCTAACATTAGGTAGGCAGGGCAGTGAAATTCAGAAAATGCTGTTTTTATGGAATTTATGCCTAAAACTCTCAACCTTTTTTTATTTTCTTTTTTTAATATATGCCACTTTTGTTAAAAATGTCTTCCCCTTCAGACTTGCAGAGTTGTGGCATTTCATGCTGTGTTTGTTTTTGAGCACAGAATTGGGGTGATTTTAATGAGTGTGTGTGTTTGTGTCATGCTTCAGTGTGTAAGTATTGATATAAATTAGCAACTAATACATGGAGTCATTTATTTTGTATCCGCTCCCCTCTCACCCCCTGTCATTCGACGCTGCGATCCGTCATGTTCCCACCCTACACGCCCCCTGCGGTCATACACACAATCTTACACACAGCTGTCAACAACACTAACAGATGGGGTTCTGCTCTTGTGCTCTACTGCTTGGGGGGAAAACCATAGGCACACATGCACACACAACTGGGTGACGGGGTAATCCATTGTAAATGATATCAATTACCAGCAGTAATACTCTGTGTTTATTAGCTCAGGCCTCTTGTTTGACGAGATGTGTGTGTTGGAGCTTTTGCTACCAGGGTTGTGGGCATTCATTTGAAATAGACAAACTAAAGCATTATTTCTTCGTGTTGAGGCTTTATTTCTTTCCTGCAATGTGCAGTTTTCCTCAGCAACTATGTTTTTTAATTAGTCTCATTTTTCACGCTCCTCCTGTTACAGCATATGGCATTTTTTCTTTATTGATGAGGAGTCCCAATTAAGCCAACTTCCTCATCAGTGGATCCTTGATCGGTGAAGCTGATAGCAGTGTTTTGATGGATCTCGATGATTTCCTTGTCATAATCCAACAGAGGGGTTCATCCATCACAACTCTCATGTCTGTAGCCTTTTTGTCTTTTTTTGTCTAACAACGCCTCCCCTCCCCCGCCTCGGGAATGCGCTCTCTCTAACGAACTATATTCAAACAGTTCATGCCAAACATCAGATAAACTTGTTTTTTCTTGTCAACACATGACAGCTGCCTAAGCTAGCTGCTATGTTATACAAAGATAAAGAACACATGGTTTCATCATTTTTATTTTGTTTGGATATTTTTGCTCTGATGTCCTGATGCTGCAAAATGTAAACAATTTTAAGTGAAACAATTCTGGAAATCTATTTCTCATCCTTAAGTCATTATTATATGTGTGTTTTCTAAAAAAAAAAAAAAAAACTTTAATTGAGTCTTTTATAAGCCAACTTTATTCATAAAGTAACTCAAAGAGCTGTGCAAGACAAGTAAAATTAACCTGCAAGCCGTACAAGCTAAATGGAAACATTCCCAGTAATATTGTGACATAAAAGCCTCACAGGAAAAAGGTTTTCAACTGGGTTTTATGGGCATCTGCAGTCAGCAAAACAAAGTCTAAAGAGTCTCACGGCTTTGGAGCAACAGTTGGTTATTAATCTTTACATAGAAAAGCTGGGAACAGCACTGAGTTTGGCTAAAAGTTAACGTCAACCATCAGGAACTGGACAATTTAATGGGCACGGTACTGAACCTTGTGGAACCCCAACATGTTCCACAATATGGAATCAGAGGCAGAGTTGCGGAACTTGCTTCTAGGCTAATTCACCCAAACTACTGAGGAAGCATTGCATTTAATTAAAATAAACAAATGGTTTTGATTTAATATGGCCGGTTTGACACAAAGGGCTAGAAAACCAAAGGCTGTACCTATATTGCAAGCAGTGGTGACTGCTATACTGCCAACGATAAGAAAACGTCTAACTAAATCCAGAATCCAGCCGGTAACAAGTTCACAAATTCCCAAACTGCTGCTCTCTGTACAAATCGGAGGCGTTAGACATGCTTCTGCTTCAGCAGAGATGAACAGTGCACTGTGACCTGTGTAGGAAGAGTTAAGCTGAGAATCCTTTTTGATGAGAGTACGCAAGTGACAGAACAAAAGCACGATGTAAAAAGGTCACTTAAAGGCCGAAGGACTTCAACGGGACGTCCTTCATAATGTCATCTGTCCCTTATCCCACATGTCTCTCTCTCTCTTTCTTTCTTCATAAAAACGCTACTGCAGAAAATAACTATGAAATCCAAGGACCTCCGTTTTTTCCGTTTTTTTTTTTGTTTTTTCAGTCCGGATTATAAGATTACATAATCTTTCAGGAAAGTCTAATGGATACACAACAGATGTATGATTTCCTACCAGAGACATGCACATGTGGCACATGTGAAGCAGGCGGTGGGAGGGAAACAAAGAAGTCGGATCGGGGGGAAGAGAATAGGAATGAAAGCCCCAGATGGTGGCCAATTATGGGATGCTGGGAGTTAAAGTGAGAACAAAGGAGCTCATCACAGCCTGAGAAATGAAATGCTCTCCAGAGAGGGACGCCATGAATCTGGGTGTTCGCTTACCACCACCCGTTTGTCACATGGACGAGTCAGAGTTCAGAAATAATTGCCTGAAGAGGGGTTTTCAGATGCTTGAACAGTGAATTGCATCCAGATATAATTGATAGGTGCACGAGAGCGGCTCTCGGTATGACTAAAAGAGCTTCAGTTTTTTTTTTTGAGTTGTTGCTCATCGGGATCCGCTAGTTGTTTCTGTAGTGCTTTTCTTATTGTCTCACTTTGTCATCTTTAACTTTCGTACCCAGATTTTCCAAACAAGGCTGTTCCTCTGCAAACAAAGGAAGGAATAGCAGACAATGCATGTCAGTCTAAGAATAATTTCTTCCATTTGACCATGTCCTCTGCGACAGCTTTTCTCGCTTCGTAACCTGCGACTTTGGGGCGGAAAAGCCACTCCAGTTCCAAGATCATCTTCTCCTCTTGTTATTCCTCACACAAACCTCCGAAGCACTCATTCCTCGGCTGTCCTCAAGCTGTACAGTTATTGACAACAGATGACAAAAGAATCACCTCGTCTTTTCTCATCGCAGTCCCAGTTTGACTCTCAGAGGGACAAAGCTCATTTCATGCTACGAACTGTCTGCCAGGACACTGTGAAGCTCTGTCCCATGGATTATCAGATATTCTCCACAGCTCTGGTTCTGTTAAATCTCTCTTTGGTCAACACCCAATTCTGCCGTGAGACCGGACCTTTGATCTATTACCTTTCCTGTGAGGCTTCCAAAAGAATGCCAACATGTCCAAATTCAGCATTTTCTTTAATGGTAAGAGTTGAAAAGTTCAAAAGAAGCCTTTTCCTTTTTTTTTTTTTTGGACTTCTGGTTATCTGCTGGAAGTCTTGCTCTCTCTCCCTCTCTCACAGCTTCCATGATTTGTAGACATGAACACTGAAAATGCATCTTTTTAAATATCTTCCCATGTCTCCATGCTGCTTCTGATTTTACTCAACCTAATACTCATAAAAAAAAAAAAAAACAAGGTTGGGGTGTTTTTCAGTGTCCACATAAAGCATGCGCAATTACGTACTGTCACCAATAGTGGCTAATCTAGCTACAGATTTTCAGTCTCCTTGTAGAAATTCTGATCACAGCCTTTGTTTACATGATGGAAATATAACAATAATATATATATATATGTGGGTTAATTTAAGCAAGAGGGATCTACACTAGCTGTAGTAATTATGATTTATTGTATTTTATTTTTTATTTTTTCATTTCAAGGACAGATCTCTGTGGTAAACAAAAACGAGTTTCCAGTAAGGAGTAGATTTACATAAACAGCCCCGAGTGTCTCGCTGCCTTCTCTTTCCATAATCAGATTTCACATTACTTGCAGATTCTGGTCTCCACCACCAGCTTCAACTTGATTTTTTTTTTTTTTCTCCCATTCCACCAAAACCCCAGCAGGACCAGAATACTTTCTTCCTCTTCCTCATGTTGTTTTTGGCAACCTCCTGGCCAGTATTAAAGTAAGTGTGCCTTGGAGATGCGCTGTGTCCATGCTCTGAGAGCCCGGTCTATCTTTTAAAGTGGTAAGCCAGGAGATCAGAGCCGTTCCTGGAGGAGTTGACGTTTGTTCTTCCACTTTTTGTGAGTTGAAGAACACACACACACAAACACACATTAGCCTGCAGAATGTGACTTGCAGCTGTCAATCAGTCACCACATTGTTCTGGTGCTCTGTTCAGTTATTTTGTGGTTCCACACATCATCGTGTTGGAAAGGTGATCCTTTCTGAAATCTGTTTTGGAGATGCGACGGAAAGGACATCGCAAAGTATCAGTCTACATCATGAATGTAAAACATAATAGACTGTAAACTTCTTCTATTCTGTTTTATTGTATCCATATTATCCTTGTAATAAAGAAAATTACCTCGATAAATAAACTTCCCCGTAATGTTTTGCAGTACATCCCCTTTATTTTTGGGAAGCCATAGTCATCTACAAAACATGACATATAAAACTTGTAAAGTATCTTGAGTCAAAACATTTAAGAGTGATCACGGTACATTTTATGACTCCTTACATCTTGACTGCTGAGGAACTTTTTTTTTTGCTAAATGTTTCCCCAGAAGCCTCACTATGAATTTACCAGTGTGTCAGTGGGGTTACCGACATCCCACATTCCCCTACAGCCTTGATGAAATCTACAGCAGTTCGGATGTTACGACAGAGTGTTGCAATAGCTTGAACACCATAGCAGATTCTAATATTATCCCTGTTTATGGTAAAAAGAAAGTACACCTTCTGTTAACTCCAGGAGTCCAACAACTACACGATTTGACCTACGACTCCGTACGAAAATAAACCTCACACATCCCAGTAATTATTAATGATGATGTCAAAATGGAAAAGTTTATGTGAACATAAGTTGACCCCAAAAGCCTTAGTTACACTTCTGGAAAACATTAAGATACCTCTTCAAGCATTTTCCCCAATTACTCTTAATGCAATTATTCCTTCTTTTTTGTTATTTAGATCTGAAAACACAGTATTTTTGTCAAATTTGTCTTTTGTCATAAACTTTAAAAAAATATTTTGTCAAAGGTCTATAGAATAAAACAAATCTTCAAATGTGTTTTGCTCATATACTTACTATATTTAAAGTCAGACTACAAAGTAAAGCCGTAAATTGGGTCTACAGAAACTCCTGTTGGACAACAGGATCTGTCAAGAGAAACTGATACCACAGCATACAGAACATCATTTGAAGCAGAGCTAAGTTGAACTCAACAAAAAGTACATCATTATAGACTATGTATTATCAGGATGTAATATTTGTTGTTTTCCTGTACTGTAAAATATTACATGCTGTTGATGTAATATTTTCAGTCTATTTGAATAAATAGACTGATGACTCTGACTGGTATCCGAGATACAGAATCCTAATTGAGATTTGCCTAGTTAAAATATAAAGATGTATCATATTAAGGTTTCTTAATGCCTGGACTAATATATCCAATGGTATACAATATATTGAGAATTCGTGTATGTGTAATTCTCTAATAAGACTGTTTATTTGAAATGCGAGTTTCTTAGGTCTCGTCTTTTTGTTCTCCACCGCACGACTATGAAACAGGGAGGATCTTAATCAGTTACTGCAAAGCTTATTTCTGTGTTACTCTGTGGAGAACTCCAGTGTTCATAAGCTCCCAGCCTTAAGCATGTACTCATGATAACTCCACAGGACAGAGACAACAAAGTACAGACAGAGCAACTGACTGCTCATTAGTAATCTTTCCCAGGCTTTTAAGGCTCTTTAATTGGAGCCCCAAAGTCCTAAAATACAGTTTTTAGTCTCTTGACCTAACATTGACATTTAATCCTAGTGTGAGAAGGGGTTGATGCTTAGTTGTGCTATTTTAATTTGACGTTTTGAAGACCCAGTGTATATTGCACGACTAATAAAATACTTTGTTTACAGACTCTACAGTTCCAGTGATTATTTAAGATCTCAGAATTCATGTTATTGTTGTTCCTCAGAGTTATTGCTGAGGGTACGATCCCAATTGACATTATGCCGTTCATATGGCAGAACTGTGAGCTGTGCCAGCCGTTTGATCCTGATTTATTACTTCCTGCCCCAAGGCGAGGGAGGGAGAAGGCCTGTTTCCTGTCCAACTGTGCAGACGTTAAGAAGTGGTACTGGTTTTCTAATCACTAAAGTTTCCATAAAATTATCTGTTTTATTTCTAACTAAGGAATGTGAAACAACAAGTGTGCTATGTAGAATTACCAATATTTGGTGCCTATCAAATGTAGTCATACTCCTTTTAGTGCATGCTGTGGTGATGTTGTGTGACAGACCAAGCGCTACCCTGGAAGTGTTTAGATCAAAGTCAATCCATGTGTTAGAAAAGCACAGTCAAAATTATTTAGAGTGAAGTCCTATTTGTGAAGTTAGGGACCACAGCCGCTCACAAATAACTGAAATCTGCAAATACTTGATATCCAGTAAAACAACTCTTATAGCTTCCTATAGCTCACACTCTAAATATACCTTTAAAATGCATTAATACACAGCAGAAACTACCATATACACTGCAAAAACACAAAATCTTACCAGGTGTTTTTGGTTTCTAGTGCAAATAGTTTAATATAGTTGTAATAAGACAAAACTAGCTTATAGGTAACTTTTCAACAAGATATTGGAGCTTATTTTAAGTAAATAACTCTTAGTATATGCTAGTTATTTAATCAATATTAACAAATTATTGACTTAAAACAAGCTCCTATATCTTGTTACTTACAAGTTAGTTTTGTCTTATTTCAAGTGTACTGAGATATTTGCACTAGAAACTAGACCAAACATACTCGGTAAGATTTTGTGTTTTTGCAGTGCATAGTCTCTGGGGAACAGCCAATCAGCACCATGGAAAATAAAAGATGCTCCAGTATTGGCTGCTTTTGGAAAAGCCAGCCACTAGACTTTCAAGTATCATCATGTGTAGGTAATTCAGCTTCCCAGTCTTTCGAATATTTTAGAAATTCTCTATGAAAATATCTGCAAATGGTCGAGTTTTCTCACGTTCTACAGAAAAATCTGTGAATAGATAGTGGTCCACCTTCAACTTTATAATTAAATACCATTTGGTGTTAGTTTATGACAAAATGTCCTTATAAGACACATTAAAGTTTAAGGTGATGAAATAAATACTTAAGCAAGGCTTTAGAACGGCACTCCTTTAAAGCTGCTTTGGCATTTTGCTAAACATTTCCACAGATATTATTAGAAATCTTTCTGTGTGACCTTTACGTTGGAAGAGCTCGGTTTTTGGCCCAATGGTGACGAAAAGGTTAATGGGAGCTGCTCATGTCTCTTCAGACTTTGAGTGAGGATGTTTTGAACTTGTTCAAGTTAACAGTGAGGTCATGCAGCTGCACCACATCCATCCTTGGTGCTGACAAGTCAGGGGTCAAAGCAATTACACTTGATCTTCTTCAGCATTACCAGCTCAACCGAACCTTTCTCTCTCTGTCTCGCTCTTCTTTCCAAAAATATAACTCGGTAAAATGGCCTCTTCACTCCAGCTTTGATCCGAACTGCTGAAACGAAGCGCTTAAAACGGCCTTGGACATCAAAACGCAGTTATCTGCATCTCTTCGTGTTCCTCGGATGAATTGTTCCGCTCGAAGCAGCCTATTGCATAACCGGCGTGTCGTGAATTCATCTGACCAAAGCGTTTTTTAGTGGCTTTATTATTTTCCAAACCTGTCCTTGGCAGAACTCTGGAACGCATTGATCTGGTGGTGGGCGCCGGCTCGAGCGCGTACCTCTTCCCTCTGGTCTCCGGGCTTGCAAAGAGCCGAGTGGGTGTTTGTGAAGGCGGGCACCTCAAAAGTCAATTTCTCGCAGTCGCAAATTGTTTGAATTATGCAATGTATGTTGTGTAATAGCCGGGAGAGGGACGTGTAGCTCGCGTGTGGGTTCCAGGAGTCGGGGAAGAGTTGTTCGGGTTGATAGCATCTCTTTCTTTTTGCGTTGTCTCCTCTTCCTCACGTACAAACAGATAATGTTTCACTTAAACCTCGCTAATCCTGCTACCTGGCATTAATCACCAGCAGGAAGCAGTTCAGTTTAGTTTCAGATTCGTCTCATTTTTGTGTGATTTACAAGAAGAGAAAAAGGAGGAGGACTGAGATCAATGCAGAGTAGAGAAGAAGAAGTCGAGAGAAGACATGGAGTCAGAATAGTTGGGGAGAAAATGTTAAGCTCCTCTTTCAATCATGGCTGGGTGCTAAGGCTGAGGGTTTTATCGATTAAGTGATTGATTTTTCCACTGGCACGTTAATGGATTGTTCACCTGCAAATGAGGTTTGACGGCAAAGTGATTTATTTTTTTCAAGGGCCTTTGTTTTTATTGGATACAGTTAGGAGGAACGGGGGGGGAAGGATGGATGTTTCCGTGACTGGATAGCTGACCTGGTTTCACTGGAACACAAAAACGTCAGTGCTTATAAAACCATCCAGGATTTTTTGGGATTTCATACACCATGATGGTGTGGCTCGGCTACGGTTTTGATTTGTTTGGAAACACAACATTCTGACCAAGTTTTATGTTGGAAAAACCCATGTGGAGAAAATTTTTAAGATTTAAGCATTCACTTAGGTCAGTAAATTTGTCATTCATAACAGACAAAACAAGCATGACAAACTGATGTCTGCTTGTTAATTAGTAATTCTTGACTAACCACTTCAGCCTTACACAAAAATGCGTTGGAAAAACAGGAGATGTTTGAAATTGCCATGTTTCCATTCCGCAAATTTATTTTTGTAATTCCAATTTGCGCAATTTTATGGTCAATGGAAACACGGGTAGTAGATATTTCCAAACAGATCGATTTGCCTTGTTATTGAGTGATAAATGTACCAGCCTTCGCTTATCAAGCTGAAAGACAGAGTGCAGCAACAAGTGTGGGAGGGGCCACCCTGGCATTTTCTCAGGCATTATATTAGACAAACTTTGTACCTTAGCAACACTTTGTCGAAATAATCGGTTATATCTTGTTATCGGCATTTGAGGTTCTACAAATGGAGAACAGAATAAACCAAAGCATCAAAAATAATAATAAAGAACGTACGGTTGGAGCTGAACGTTGATGACAGCTGCTCAGTTATGCTGGTAGGCATTTTGCTTAGCTCTGAGGAAGCCTAGCAGCTCCGGTCTGTCTGCTGTCTGCTCAACTTCAAGCACAGCGCCTCCTCTCGATTGCTCACCTGACTTCCTAGAAAACCGAAGTGACACTGCGTTGTCGTCGCCTTGAAATATTTAGAGCCTCCGACTTTTCTCTCTCACACTTCTTCTTCTGTGTTCCCAAGTTGCATAACCCCATCTCATGTCGTGTCACTCATGATCACGCTGTCACTTTTTCTTCTCTTAGTCCCACCGTGGCCCACCCCCTTCCTCTCGTGTAATCTTCCAGGTGACTGCGTACAGTCAGCACACTTAAGATAAATTATTCAAGCAGGTCAGCAGCAGCTAAGTCCTGTGAGGCTGCACTCTCTTCATCCCTGAAACTGGGTCGCGATACTTAGATGTAACACAACCTCATCCTGGCATGTGATTGTAACTTTGGTTTGTGTTTACATTGCGTGGTGTTTTAAAGAATCACATAGATTACATTCACAGAGTTCGCACAATTGAGGCGGAATTAAGATTTTTTTGTTTTGTTTTTTTGCACGATCATTCATACTAATCGTTAGTTAAATACGACTGCATTCAGATTCATTTAAGATTTAGTACAACATATGAAAGTGGCACAGATAAGTTTTTTTTTTCCTGGATGAATAGATTGGAATTCAGTCAGACTGCCGTGAAAAAGCCTGACATGGGTAAAAAACTTTTTTAATTTGGGTCACATTTACAAGCTGTGTGAACATTGTCAATTTCATCATCATTATACTACTTAGAATTGCAACTTCAGTTCTACCTTTTTAGTCAGAGTAGATTACGCATCCCTGTGTTGTTTTCATTGATAAAGCATTACAAATTTTTATATGAATTAGATGCATAGAGAATTTGCCTGTTTTTTCTTTTGCTGCAGATGACATTACTCTTCAGTGTGGATCCTACTACTGAGCGAATAATTTTTAATACCACTGATTTATGTTACAGCAAAGTCAGACGAGTTAGAAATAAAGTATTTTGAAATATATTTTCTATTACATGTCTACGGTTTGTTCAGACTGAGAGAGCGAGATTGTCAGCTGATAACAAGAAGGCGAAAACAAAACACAACATCGTTGGTCTATGTTATACTTTTGAGTATTACATTTATTACATTACAAATCACCAAATAACAATATGTTAAAGATAAAGCTTTCTGTTCATGAAATGACATCAGTTTTATGGAACTTTTCAGGACGCTCATGAAAACAGTCATTTCCATTTACACACACGTTCACACACTGACGATGGCAAGCTACTGGATTGTAGCCACAGCTGCCCTGGGGCAGTCTGACAGAAAGGAGGCTGCTGTATTGTGCCATCGGTCCTTACAACTAGATAACCCACATTCTGTGACATAGATGCCATAGTCAGGATTTAAAATATTCCATTCTGATTCAGGACCTTGTGCCTTAAAAGTCGCAGGGTGACTCACTGTATCTGTAAGAACCTTTTTATATCGCACTCTAAAACAAAGTAGATCAGGTGAGAAAGTTATTTAATCTCTGACATACAGTTTATGTCAAATGATGTCATACGAAGAAGATCACGTCCACTGGTGTACTGAGTTTCATTCGAGGTCAACTTAAAGTTTTCGTTCCGCTCTGACAAGAGAACCGACTGTATTTATTTTCACCACGCTTGTTGTTTGTCTCATGCTCTTAATGGTGTCTTTTTTAGCACACTGCCACTCGGCCTGAGAACGACACAGTTTGCTTTCTGTGCTAACTCGGGATCTAATCTTGTCTTCCTCCCACCCCTGACACTTTTTTTTTATTTTCTTCTCAACTGCAAATATACTGGAAAAGACTTTATTGCAGAGGCTGTGTCTGACTTTTCTACAGGGTGAAATAAATGGAACAATCTCACCCTTTTTGTTAAAGGAAAGAGTCTTAAATCAAGAGAAATATTACAGGTATAAAATAAATAACAGTAGAATCATTAAAAGCACTTAACAGTACTGATGAATGACTTAAAAGTCATCACTGTTAAAATAAACAGCTTCGGGTGTGCAGAGCGTGACCTCATTGTATAAACTGGGTTTTGTCATGCAGAACCCTGCAGCATTACTGCTCTCGCTGCTTGCTGTTGCATCAGGCTGTTTCTCAGCCTCTTTTTTTCTTATCTCCTTCAGTCTGTTTCACAGCTCGCATTAAAACATATTCACAAAACCCCCAAAACAAGAGAAAAACATTTCAAAAAAGTTTTCTCTTCTCACCTTTTGAAGTGGATTTTAAATACCTTGTATTCTTTGACGTGTTTTAGCACTCTTTGCACTCGCTCCCCGTGTTCATCACAGCCACACCCAACAACGGCTTCTCTTTACTCGTTTCCCCCCTCCCCATCCTCTTTCTTCCCCCTCAGCCTCCTTCTCCACTTTTGTTCTAATGTGCTTAATAAATGATGGAGCGGTTTATCAGAGGAGGATGCTCCCAGTGGCCAGGATGAAAGAGAAGCAGGAATAATCTTTAAAGCACCCCAAGGCTGTGAATTCCCACCCTGCCAAACCCTTCCCCCCCCCCCTCCTCCTTCTGCACTCGCATTTAGCACTCTCGCTGCACCCTGAAAGATCCTCCCTCGAAAGCCCTCCCGACACACAGACCCCTCTCTCTTTCTCCCTCGCTCCCTTTTTTTTTATTAAACTCTATCTCCTCTGCTTTCCTCTAAAGCTCCTGCAAAGGCAGCAGAAACAGATCAAAGAGCAGCAGTGGGTCATCCCCTGAACATGCTTATACAGATCAATCGACTTTAACCTGATTGAGTGATGCGCTCAAAGTCGGGTTTGCAGCCATCACTCTCAGCCAATCCCTGTCCTCCTCGAGATGCACATGATTACCATGAAGTGCTTTGTCTTCAGTGATGAGTATATCAAATACGCCTAAGGCATCTTCCCCTTTCTTTTCAATTTTGTCGTTTTTCAGTCCTACGGTCCCAAATGATTGTCTTTGTTCCCAGATAACTTCTTAAGGGATTTGGAGGACGAATGATTCCAAGAATATAAATGGATACTTATGTATTCAGCAATAACTGGGAGTCACAAATGACAGCCTATGAAATCAGAAGTTTATATTGGTCTTTTTCTGCTTCAGGTCAAGTCACCCTCCCACCACTTTATATCCCAATTTTATACCTAACCATGGGTATTTTGTTTCTACCTACTTCCATTTTATTCCAGTTTACAAACTATTTCATTCCCATTTACTTGAACCAGTGTATACCAGCTCTCATCAAGTTACCACTGTTTGTTTTGGTTCTATTTACCCAGAATGGCCTCCGCTATAATCCACTTCCTGGTTTTGGATTGGTCTTCGGTCTGCTTGGCATTCTCATTCAGGCCACAGTTCACTTCAGACAAACCGAGAGTTGGTAGGTGTACCAGAGTTCATTTTTTTGGTCCAGATCAGAGTTTGACTTTGGAATTACACCTCCCCAAACAAACCAGACTTATTAGACAAACAAACTAGAGTTGGATTAAAGCGCACTGAGCAGGGCTGGTGTGAAAGCAGCTTACGGGGCAAAATAACCAGCATCTTTCTGGATAACAAACCCAAAAAGTCACAAAATGGCTTATGTGTGCCTATACTGAGTGAATGCTGTGTTGGTAGAAATTGAAAAAAAAAAAGGTTCAGAATGAAGTAATCAGAAAAATGACATTTATTTTTAAAAGAAAAATTCATACAAATCCAATCCTAGAGGCTGTGAAGAGTTCAAAGCGTTCTGTGTTACAGGAACAGTGAGACATATTGAGAGTATGAAATTCTCATCTTGCATTTTAGTTAGTTTCTGGTAACTTTTCCTCGCTTATACCTCAACTTTTAAATTCACATTTTTCTTTTAGTTATTACTCGCATGATAATCTTAAGGATTTCTAATTTTATTCAGGAGTGAAAAAGTGGTTTTGCTGTATTCAGCCGTAAAAATGTTTCACCTATTTATGTTGGTATAAAAAAGCACTTCATGCACACCAGGATTAAATATACAAAGAAAGATTGACCCCAGCTGAGAACTGGATTTGCACCCAGAACATTTGCTGAGAACCATGAAGGGCTCTATTTTCTTTGAAAGTAGCTTCATGTAAGTTAATCTAAGTTTGTCATAGAGGAAATTATGACAAATGAAAATAGTCAACTAGAGATTTAACAATAAATTTAAATTTGATCTGAACTTCGTGTCTAATTTCTGATATTTTTGTAGACATTTGATCTGATTTATCTTTATTAATAAAAGACAAAATAGAAACAGCATTCAAAACATAAAACATGTATGCATTCTTTTCTAGAACATGCTACTAGGTGTCGGTAAATATTTGTAATATTTGTGGTGGCAACTTCACAAAATGCGTTTGAAAGCAGTCGCTGTAATTCACAATTATGTTATGATTTCAAAACAAAGTCAAATGATAATGGGAAAAACTTTGTGCTTTGTTTTTGTAAGCCTAAACATGCTGATATTAAAGACAATTTGCAAAGTATTTTACTTTAGCCATGGTTTTTAGGTTTCATAATAATATCATAGCAAGTAGGGCCACAGGTATCAAGTGACTTTTACTCAGAACAAAACTTGGGCACACATTCATTACATTTGGCTAAACACAAGAAGGGGTTTTACAGAAAGTAAAAGATCTGACTGTTTTTGATGCTGCAAAGAGATTAAAAACATTCTCTAGAGCAACAAAGCAGAACACATTCAACCCAAGACTTATGAAACTGTACAGTTTAAAGACCGGTCAGAGATCAACGCCAGACTATTTTTTTAGTGCATCTGCACAGCCAATACCAGGGGTAAACTGAAAACATTCCCAGGCAGCAGCTACACAATCCCAGGATGTTCAGAATTAAAGCAAAGGGCTCCCTGGCACTGACACCATCTATTGTTCATTGGGTGGGTTGCATCTGTTAAAAGGATCATACCTATATTTGAGGACCTTACAGATGGAGGCTGGAGAATAACCAGACCAACAGCAGCATCCCAGTGCTGGTCTGGGAACAGCTGCACCCAGACGGAGCCTGCAAACATGGACCTGGTCCACTTGTGGCTGTGGTCATTTAGTAGGACTGTACGAAGGGCCGTCCCACCCTATCTATAATTACGACGCAGGGCTGAACCTGATGCCACAGCATAGGCAGCCAGGGATAAAACTAACAGCTTATTCACATATAAGCATTACATAATAAGATTAAATAAATTGCAAGGGTTTTTTGCAATCTATTGTTTTATTGGAAAAACACTTGGCTGTTTAAGTAGATTATAAGATGACAAGCAGCAATAACAATCAGAGAAAAGCCTTAGGCAGCTGCACACCAACACCAACACCAAACCATGCTCTAGTAAAGAAAACATCTCAAAGATCTAAGGTTTGACTAATTACTCCACTCTATCTTTTATGTGTCTCTCCATTCCCACTAGAACCTTCAGCCTTATGTCCCAGTTGTGTTCCCTCCTCTTGTTGTGTTCTCATCTGTCGCCTTTTTATTGGTCCCCTGTCTCCCGAGCTCAAGGCCCCTCAGCTATTCATCTCATAGTGTTAATTTATCTCTGCAGTGGCTTAATATCTGTCCAAGGCCTTCTAGGGAAAAAAGGGCCCATTATTTGGCTCCACTTATGCAACATAAACCAGCCCACCGAACAGAACATGAAAGCTGAATGCGCCAGGATTTTAGCAAATATTACCAAAGTACAGTGATATACTTTACTTTGCTTTCTGGTGGCACGTCTGAATTAAAAGTAGCGGTTTTAGAGAGCTGTGTCAGATGAACTGTTGAACTGCCAGGACAGCTTTTTAAGATTTAACTCTCTGGATTCTGGGTTAACATGTCTGCTTTGGCTATGTCTTCTTTTTAATGTCCTAAATAAATGATGAGTTGACATTAGTGAGAGTGGGTATGTGACTGTGTAGTATCTGTTTGTGATCTGTGGGGGCAGGGTAGATCTGAATGTCTCTGCTGAGTGGGTTTTGTTGATGTGATGGAGAGTGAAGCATTGGACTCTGGTTGAACTGGTCGTACAGATGCCAGTTTCTGTCCCATTGTCAGCATGTGAATTGGCACCCAGGCATTTCTATATGTTTAAAGTAGGGCAAAAATACAGTAGAGCCATTATAAAACCAGAGCAACGTTTTGGCCTCAACTGCATAGTGTTGACTTTGTAGCAATCCCTCGACCTCATGGGATACCAACAGCAGAAATGGCTTTGTCCGATAAAGAGTTACTACTAAAAGCAGAAGAGCCAGGAGTATTTTGAAATAGATTGTTCTTACCAGCTATGTTTCTATTCAATTGACATATAAATTTTGAGCAAACTTTTAAAATGTCGCAATGTTTTCATGTACTGGTTCGGAGCAAATCAACGTAATTTAGCCAGATGTTGACGTTACCCATGCCTGCAATAAACAGGAAGTAGAGGTTGCAAACTAGCATAGACGCCACATCTCAGGAACATGGAGAGAGGTTTTCAGGAATGTGTAGCTATCAGGTAAGTTGTAATTGTTCTGTTATGTCAAGCATTGGTGATGTTGTATGTTGTCTGGAGACGTAGAGAAAGAAACGCAGTTCTCTGACGCGGCTGATCAGTCATGTAAGGTAAACGTTCGCTACGCCAGAACTTATTCGGCAAATGTGTTTCCATCTCCACTTTAGCGCATGACCTCTTTTTTTTTTGTTTTGGAGAATCCAAAAACTACCTCAAGCGAATGTAAAAACGTTTTTGTGAAATTGAGGACGTTACTTTGAATTTCACCATTCCCATCAATCTCTTCTAATGAAATACTTTCTTAATGCAAAAATGTTTTATGGAAATACGGCTACAGTTAACAGCAGTTTAAAAACAAAAAACAATTTGAACTGTGGACCCGTTCAAGATTAAGAATATACAAAAGATCAACTAGCTATTAAAGCTGTCAGTATTTATCTTATGCTCATGCTGTGCTCCTTGGATTACCCTGATCTATGTTTTCATACTTAATTTGTAGAATATTTAGTTTTGAAATGGTTCCAAAGAGACGTTCCTGTACGTCTCTTTATTCACGTTGTCGGTACAAATCCATTGTGAACTGATGGAGGTGAAATCACCAAGGTACTCCCCCACTGGTCTTACTGGCGAACATTTTCTGTGTAATCCACTGAAGAACTCTGTGTCTTTGCTTCTAAATGTGGTTCTAGCTGTTCTTTTTCTCACTACTTCCCTGTATTAGTCTGGTCGATGGCTGCTATAATAGCATGAAGCATTTTCAAATAAAAACCCTTAAACATTTATGAGTTGCCATATACAAAGCTATTCCAGCGTTCTCATTCTCTCCCATCTTACCCCAAAATATCTCCCCGATCTCCCTGTGGGGTTTTTCTTCTCCCATTTTCAAAGCATGGTTTTCCCAGACATTCTTTCCAAGTTGTGACGCATGGAGTGTGTATGTCTCAAAGCTACGGACCCCGCGAGTTAAAAATAATCCGTGCCGAGGGGTTGGCTGAGGTCTACTCCACAACAAAGCTCCACCTCCCCTCCTCCACCTTCCCCGCCGGTTCGCGGAGTCAGACGTTCACGCCGTGCCACTTGCCCTTCTCATCTGCTCACTGTTTTATCATCACCGCAGAAGACACGCTAACCCACATTGTTTTATGCTAGGGTTTTGTACAGTCTGAGGTTATCCAACACGCCCTTTGATGACATAATGAGTCTGGTTCTGTACTGTAAGGATAATTACTGCTGACTGAATATTAAACTTAAACATTTCTTCTATTTTAGAAGGAGAATCGACTAAAAGAGAATCCAATGGTACTCTAAGATTAAACGATAACATACATCCCCTATGTAAACAAAGCTGTTAGTGACTCATTCATTAAATGAAAGAAATTCTGTCTGTGTTTTCCTCTGCTTATCTGAGGCCCCTATATGAATCAGTGAACGATCAGCGGGCAGATGTCTGCACCGACTCTGAATCACAATCATCACCCCTTTAAAATGCATCCTCGCGTATATAACCTTTCCAAAGCTGAATATCTTTCCACTCTAATTCCAGCGGGTTGGGACACAGAAGACAGGGAGGGAGTTTGACAGGCACGCACACATTCCTTTGCTGC
Organism: Girardinus metallicus; assembly: GCA_903067095.1. Taxonomy (NCBI): domain Eukaryota; kingdom Metazoa; phylum Chordata; class Actinopteri; order Cyprinodontiformes; family Poeciliidae; genus Girardinus; species Girardinus metallicus. Next base: position 24,051 of record CAEGAE010075528.1, read on the forward strand.
GTATCGATCCAATATGTAGAGGGCTTCACGTATGAGCGGTCAACTCGGCTTGTCCTGTTGAATAAACGTGAAGATTTGATCTCGCTGAATGTCTTTGACTGACTTTCCAGTGTCGACAGGCAGGCTTAGGGCTTAGGGGTATGTGGAGAGGGTTTTGGTGGAAAAATGCATAGTAGTCAGTGGTAAGACAAAAATAGAGATATTAGAGATGTGCCAAACAAGGCACAGTAACAGGCGCACAGGGTGAAAAAGGTGGAAAAGGGGATTAAGGAGAAGAGAAGGAAATGCATTTCTTATAGAAATTGACCCATTAGAGATGTGTGGCTGATTTGTAATCTCTGGTTTCTGTGTAGATCTGAATTGCTGATGGCACATTTCTTTCCAGCTTCTCTACCCTGACATGTCATTAATCTTCTTATATTCGGAGCAGCAAAGACAACGTTACACTGTGTGTGTGAAAGGGCAGTCGCTCCAAAAACGGGCTTTACAAAGTAAAAAAAAACAACATAATAAGCTATGAACATGTTTAGCACACACTTAGTTTCACTAACAAGCTGGAAATATTTTTAAATGCAGCTTGTTCAGTGACCGACAGCGATAGATATCGTAAATGAATCAGACGGCTTTTTCTCTGTCCAGCCCAGGTCACTTTGCTTCTTCACTAAAATGTTTGGTTATAAGCTGACATGTGGCTGACATCTTCCTTGTTGTGTGCAAAAACCTTCTTGTTATTTGTTGAAAGTCTTGCTCATTCGCAGCCTGAGTAAACCACTCACGTGTTTTAATATATTATAAATAGTTAAGTTTTCCTCTCAAGTTGCTTTTCACCACTCAGTTTCCTCTGACTTAATTTCTGAACATCTCACTGATACTGAAAATGGCTAACTTAGCGGATAGCATTGTGCTGTGTCGTGCTACTTCTTAACTGTTCAGTTTAGCACAATTTCTGATTAGGAATAAATGTGTTAGATGAGCGTGAAAGCTAATGAAGTAGAAGCTAAGGGTCCAAAGCGCATACAAATTCAATGACATGCTAAAACCACAGCGCCATCTTGTGGCCTGGCATAACCACAGCTGACTAAATGTGGAACTTTTTCCCAATCAATATCCGAAAACCCTGGCAGCAGTCTTAACACAGCCTTAAGAGTTTGGCTACAGATGAACTCCAGAATTGTTTAGGATTTAATTGCTTGTTCATTGTTTTTAATATTCATTGCCCTTTTTTTCCTCATCATATTATCCACTTCCTGTGCAGCTCTGGGAAAAGTTGACCAGGGGTCAAAGTACTGACCAAAACACAGCGCAAGATTTACCAATCCCTCCCTACCTCTCTCTCTCTCTGTCTCTCTGTCTCTCTCCTGTGTTTCTTTCTCTTTTCATTCCTCATTGACTGTTTGTGCACCCCTCCCCTCTCTGGAGGAGTGTCCATCCACATCTGGAGAGGCAGCTCTGCTCCTGGAGCTCATTCACCCCTCCTGCTCGGCTCCTTCTCTCCCTCCTCTCTCTGTCTCTGCCTCTCGGAGCGCTCGGTGCCTCCGTTTGCCGTGGTGGAAGTCAGATTGCACAGTGAGGAGATGCTGACGGCTGACTGTGAAGCGAACTCGCAGAAGCAGGATCCTACCTGGACTTTTTACGAAGCTTGTCGGAGAGGTCATGGCAACAACCAGCTCTCGTTCTGCTCTTCATCTTTTTCCTTTTTGAATTAAAAAGACTATCTGTTTTTTTTTATTCATCGCTTCTCGGCTCTCCAGAACCTGGTCTAACGGTTACGGGTTACGTGGAGATCCTTGCTCCAACCCCTGCCTTCTCCTCAAGCTCAGCACTTCCTCCCACCTGCATTTTTGGAGGAAGGGGAGATTCGGCAGCTTTGGGATGACGGAGATCCTGGTGTCGGATGTAAACTTGAACTCTATGTGCGAGCGTCTGGAGCAGCAGTGCTGCGTGGACCAGAACCAGCACAATCTGTCCAGCCAGCCCCAGACCCCGGTGCTCAAGAGACAATCCAACACGGGTGCCAAGCTATGGGGCCGCGTCCGCAGCAAGCTGCTGAGACAAAAGGTCTAACATGCGTACACAAGCTGTTTTCTTTCTGCTTTTTATCTTCTCTCTGCTGCATCTGTCCCCCTGCATTCATCACGGTGTCACTTCCATCTGTTTGTTCAGCGTCTCTTTTATTCTCAGCGCATATCTGTTTGTTCTGTCAGTGGGGAGTTGACTCTTCTTATCTGATGGCTCTATGTGATGGATGATAGTGATGCTAACGCTGCGACCTGGTTAGAAAACAAAGTTTTATTTGAGAGGATTGCTGCAGGAAATGGCTTCAGATGGATTTAATATCCTGTAAATGAGGGTTTGTGGAAGATGAATTTATTGCTCTCTGTAAGAGGCATAATCACACTTCCTTGAGATGGAACACGATATTAATGTTTCAGGACGCAGCACAGAAACTGCGAGAGCTTATTATTATTATCCTGGATTATATAGTAATCTAATCAAGAACGGAAATCTCTGACTTTCTCATTTATCTAATCTTTCTGCCACTTTTTTTTTTAACTCCCACCAGTGTCTTTTGTCCCTTTAATTTCCTGCTGAAGACAAAACAAATGAGTGACTCGATGCGTCGGAGATGTGTCGTAGTCAAAACGGCTCCCTCCGCTGTTCATTTGAGACATTACCCTCTGGTTGAACTGATGAAGTTAGCATTTTAATAGCGTCTTTGACCTGCAGACACAGAATTTGGCCTGTTCCAATTTTTCTGTAGAATCTGTAAGAACATGTTCTTTAAAAAGTACTGATTTCTAAAGTTTTTGACCTTTTCTCCAGGTATGTTCTAATACCCATATAAAACAGACATGAATGAATTTGATTTTTGACATTAGCGAGTCATGCTAGTAATTAGCTCAGTACATAGCATTGTTAAAATAGCCGTCTTTGTTTGTTTTCTTTGCCTTCATCTTCCGTGAATGAGTTTGAAAGTTCTTGGATATAAAAAGAGCATCTTTGAGGTAATCTGGTTGGTCTTCTCTCTCGCCGTCACTGCATGATTTAACTTGTCAAAACATCCCAGAGAAGATTCATTTTCAAATAGCTTCCCATATCACTTTGCCTCCTCTGATATTGTTTTTCAACACCTCACTGATACAGAAAGTAGATGACTTTGAGTCTTCTTCTTACAGTACCAACTTCCGCACCAAAGAGTGTTGATACTGTCGTTACTGGGTAGAATGTAGCCATAGTGTGTTTTAAAAGGTCTAAAAATTGACAAATTCCTGTCATCAGCCTAATTCTCACTATAAATCACACAGGCAAAATTTGCAAATCATGTTTTAATTTGCCCAAATACAGTTTCAGGGCATGCAAGTTTTATTATGGCATACTTAAAATACAAGATCTGAATCATGACTTGTGCTTTTTTTTTTTTTTTTTTGGAAGCTTTTTTTTTCTTGCTTCTGAAATATCACAAGCAAGCTCTGATTATATGCAAAGTTGCTCACGTGCCCCTTCAGCTATGACTAACTGAGATATAAAATTAGATGTTGTGAGGCAGTTTTGCTCTGTATTCGCGCATGTTTATTCAGCAGCCTCCACCTCATTATGAGCGCGGCGGCAGAACTTCGCCTTTGATTTAGTGTGCATAATCAGCCGCTTCAGCATCCACATCCAAGCTGAGACTTTACCTGTCCTCTGATGTCTTTCATTATTATATAGCTGCTTTAGGAGCACTGACCGCTGTCTGTCTGAGAGGAATAAGAGAGAGGATTACACCTTAAGATCAGCCTTTACTGAATTGACCCATAGGTCAATTCTTCTTCTCCTCTCAAGCTGTTTTCTCAGTGTCAGCAATAGTACATAAAAAAAGTGATTGTCTAGCATAGAGTAAAGCTGCAGAAAAATCTCCCACCATGTCTCAAAGGCCCCATTCATTTTTACAATCATTCATTCATTTCAAGGTAGATTTTTTTTTTTTTTTTTTTTTTTTGTTGGTTGAGTAAATTGGTGTTGCACTTACATGCATAGTTGCCTTTTGATCCTACAATTTTCCCTTTATTTTACCCCTATGCTGCCTTTCTGCCCCTACATAACCGGGATCTCTGTTTGACGGCAGAGATGAGGGGATGTTAAATCATCTGAGCTCATCGCTTGAAACGGCAAAATAACAAAAGCCTCCAGGGGGTTTTCGCGAAGAAATGAAGCGATTAATGTACTCGTTTTTGTTATATTTACACTTTAAAACCCTGAATGCCAGCATTTTTTGTAACTCTACAGCCCAAAAAAAATTTACTAAAATTGCAACAACAGAAAAAAAAAAAAAGAGCAAAGAAAGCGTCGCTGTGATTACTGAGCAAGGCAGGGAAAGCAGCAGACGTTATAGCTTTTTCCTCTTTGGGTGCACCTATGGCAAGCAGCATGTTATCTAATTTCTGTTCAGAGGAATCTGCATGAGAAAAGATTTGCGAGGGCACGGAGGAACACCGGGGAAATGTTCTCCCTGCTTCGGCTGACAGCCGAGCCTAATTAAGACGCAGCGAGATGAAATGGGAGGCTGACTTAGTAACACTAATTGGACTGGAACCAGACGCCGTATATCTCACGTGTCTTAACAAAAGAGCAAAACATGATGAAGTAGCTACAGGTCGGCTCTTTGCTGGGGTTTTTTTTTTTTTCTTTTGGTCTGTTTGCCTGGTGACCTGCTTCCTGGGTGGGTTTAGTGTTACTTTGGCAGAAAAAACAATGCAGCCATCACGCTGGATTTAACCATCAGAGAGAGGAACATGTAGCCGTTATCACCTGCCCTCCACCTCACTCATCCCTCCTCTGCATTTTAGCCCTCATACAAAATTATACTCTTCCATTTAAGCATGTTGATTAGTGCAGATGAGATATTAGGGTTTCATCCCTCGCTCTTGCTTAAAATGCCAGCCAGCCCTTTAATGGCCCTTTTATCTAGGCCACATAAATCTCCGTCTGTCCCCACCGGCGGGTGTAGCCCTTTATTGGCCCCCATTTATCCCCTCCCGTGTGCTGCGTTGTGATTGGTTAAATGAGCTCCGAGAGGTCAGTAAAATATTCTCACGTTGATACTTAGAATAACCTCCTGGCTTCTAGCGGTACGGCTGAAAGCGTGCAGGTTGGCTTCTGCCCCTGCAGGATGAAAAGCAGGCATTGATCTTCTATGCAGGCGGCGAGGGTTTGAGTTTCATTACACATTGAAACAGATAGATAGGGGGCGAGAATTTTATTTCGCAGAACAAAAAGCTGAATATCGCATCAGGGCTGAGATGAAACTTTGTGCAAACTGACACATTATATTGCTTATGTGCAGTTAAGGATGCTGTTTTTGCTTCCCTGGAAACGCATATAGATCATCTAATTGCTTCCATGTTGTCAGAGATAAGGATTACAGATCACCAGAAAACCGAGGTAATGAGCTCAACGTTGTGTTATGCCGTATCCCCAAAAGATTGAGTCTGAAACCATCTCTGCAGATCTGGCCAAAGAAAACATGAGGGTTTATCAGGGGAAATGAAACACTCGTATAGATCATCTCTATATCACAATAAAACATGTGTGTGGCAGGGCACATTAAATCAGGACATACTTACACAATATAACAATCTCACAGTAAGAGTTTTATATTGAGTTTGAAGAAATTACATTTGTGACGACTGTATTTGGAAAATCAGATTCTTGAGCAAAACAAAACACAATACTGGGTTCATGAGGCGGGTTATCAAAATTTTCCTTTTTACAAACAAAATGCAGGGTTCTCAAATCACAAACTTTGTTTTTAGACAAACTGTAATCAGTGTAGAATAAACTAAAGTGATTCTTGAGAATATGCACCATTCAGCATTAGTGGGATACATGCATCAACTTGACTGCATTAAGACTGAAAACAGTTTGTTGCACAAACACTTGGTGATGCTGGCACTAGATCTCACTCCACCCCTATTAGAGAGTTCTTCAGGAATGATCTCAGGCTTTACTCACTGGCAGAAGGTTGCAAGAAAGTGCTAATAAGAAAAAGAAGTCCTTAATGTATTAAAATATTGTGTTTTGAAATCATTATATGAAACATTTACTCAGAACTCTGTCATTAAAAACTATTTAAGCTCCTTTATTTTTCTCTTATTATGCGATAATCCCAGCTGAGTGTGCTGCAGGCAGAGTCGTCTTCCCGACATACAGTACTCATCCATAAGCTCCTGTTTACTAGAAGTACAGGCAGATTCCATACTCTGGATGTGAAGGTAACTCCTCTAAAAATCACAACCATCAGTCATTGGAAAATCCCTGTCTGTTGGCTCAAAAGTGCAAGTAAGGAGGCAAGGCAACATGGCAGCTGAGCTGAACGCCTCCCGTGGCGCTGATATGCCATCATCAGCTGTATAGAAAAAAGATGCAGCACTGATGAGCATGTAAACAATATGCCTATGTGACCAGGACGTCTAAAAATAGGCGCGCTCCTTATATTCCAGAGAGCAAACATACTGCAGGCTGATGTTCTAGCTGGGACTCGCTGCACAAACACTTCCTGTAATCCTGCTAAAGCCAAGCAGGCGAGCAGTTTGCGCCGCGTTCTAATTAAAGAACTAATAAAAAGCTCTCTGCCGCTGAATGAATATTTAATCGGTCAGAGAGCAGGCTCAGGAAAACTGTGATTAAACACAAAGGGGGAATTAAAGCAGCAATTCATTATAATTTTCCTGCAGATGAAAGGATCAAGTTGTTCTTTCTCGAAGATTGTCAACAGCAAGAAGAAATAGGGTGATTTATTATGGGTAGTGTTAATTTAATGAGGCTGTCTAACTACAGTCATACTATTACCTCTCATTACTTACACAAAGTTACTCTTTTTTTGTTGTTTAACAAGAGAGTTTAACACAGTTTTGTGCTTATTCCCCGGAGGGTTTGTCCACAGCTTGTAAATACTGCAGGGGAATCCCAGCAGACTGATACCAGACTTAAAGTCTGACCACGTGTTCACAGAGAAACTGTGAAGCCTCCTGGAGTCACAGTGCTGCAGCTCTGAGTAAGAGAAGCAGAGGGGGAGGGGGTAGCCAGCCAGTTCCCGTAGTGTAGTGGTTATCACGTTCGCCTAACACGCGAAAGGTCCTCGGTTCGAAACCGGGCGGGAACAGCCTTTTTGTCTCTTCCAGCAGCTTGTTGAAATAATGTGACTGTGAAACGGCGTGACTTATGAGCTTTGTTCCGTGCCTGCAGAACATAAACGCTTTACAACCTGGCTAACAGATAATATTTCTGCTTGTGTGAAAATGGCAGAGCTCAGACATGAGTGTGAATAGATATAGAAATCAGACGTGGATTTTCTGTAATGTCTACATGTGGGCTGGATCATGTGGAGCTGCATGCTTCCTGCTGAGCACACCGAAGGGCTGAAAAGTGAAGGGAAATATGTGAGGTCAAGTTTGGTGGGCCGTGTGCTCACATGTAAATAAGTACGTAGGGTTCACTGTAAGAGCAACACATGGTTGAAATAAAGCTAATGCACTTATTGAGCACCTGACATGACTAGAATGCTGAAAATCAGTGCACACAGCTGTTCTGTAGGCTTAAAGGATTTCTTTGCTTGTTTTAACCCAAAGAATTGCCACAGTCTTGGATGTCATGGTGACGTTATCTGAAATTACACCATGAAATACTGAGAATTGACCCAAATGGCCGACTTCCTGTTGGGTTTAGAACATACCTCCAAGAGACTTTCACCTTGTTTTAGGGGATCTATCTATGTACCAGTTTCAGCTCTCCAAAATTTACCAGTTGGCCTATCTCAATTTACAGGGCGCTAGAGAGCCGTTTCACCATGCCCATTTTTAATTCCATTAAAATCCAAACATTTTACGAGGCAGACAATTTTCATTACATTTGGTGAGTTTTTGAATATGTTGAGACCTTGAAAGAAAACAATCAATCTAGGAGAAGAAAAGTAAACGTGACGATTGGGTTAACATTTATTGCATCAAAATCAAAGGCAAATTCTTGAGCATGGCTAAAGCAGTGCTAGGCTAAAGATTCGAAACATTCTCTCTAAGCAGTTGAAACTTATATTTTCTTTGAAACTATTTAACCTTTCCCCTCAGTCGTAAAGCTTTCAGCCTACATTTGCAGCTTAAAGTGGAAATGGAGTCGAGGTAAATCAAAGTAGTGAGTTCTTTTTTTATTTTCTTAAGCTATGGCTAGCCAGTCCACACAGATGCACTATTTAAAAAGTAACAGTTTGGAAGTTTCACAAAAATAACTAGTGTGAAAAGAGTTGCTGTTTCAGTCTTCGCCATACATTAAAATGAAGTCATTTTGCTCCATGCATGCCCGCCGGGTCAAAGTAAATCATTTCCCATAAAAGCCAAGAGAAGGCCAGTGGGTCAAGTTCTTCTGTTTTTAATAAAGAGAAGCCCAGTTGGGAGATGCAGATCTCAGAAGGGTCACTGAGTGCAGCCACTGCCTGTAATGGATCCTCTTTGTTTTTACAACCCTGTTTGCGTACATTCATATTTAATCAGGTTTCTTTAAAATGAGCAGAGAGTGATGGGGAGCAAATCTATGAAAATAATTGTTTTGCTTGGGTATCCAGTGAGCCACAGGAGGCATTTTCAGTGCGTCCCGCTTCCCTTCCTGGTAGTAGCCGTCTACAGACCCAGTCATGGTGATTACCCATCCTTTGACACAAACTCCCACCCTGCTGGGAAAACAGCCTGGAACAGTAATAGGAATGCATGAAACAAGAACTAAATGGCTCCTTTATGAGCTAATGAAATGCACTCGGAGAGGATTTAATGGTGTGCAGAGGTGTAATGACATGACTGCGGCGTGCAGATGCTAAAACCGACAATAAAAAAGTACTTAGCTGTTTTGGCCTCATGCAGAGCGCACAGACTCCAGGAGGCTTAAAACAACACCAGCTTGCCCTCGCTGAGGTCTCGGAGGGCTTCGTGGGACGAGAAGTTCAGACTCGGAGAATGTATGGAGGAGCAGGCCAAGTGTCTGGGCCAATCTGGAGCTTTTGTTGGACCCCAGAGAGACCGCCGAGGGGCAAGCGCTGGAAGCACGGCGGAGATGGCATCATTCATTCCTAAAGTAGGAGCTGCTAGGAAGCAGTTTTACCTGTTGAAGCTGACTTAGATTTGATGAAGAGGACACACAAAAAGCAGGTCAAAGGTTATTTCTCTAAAGTTGTATGGTGCTTGTTCCCTCTCCTCTTCTTCATGCGTCCAGTTAGAGAGGGACTAGGTGGAGTAAACGGCTGCTAGGTGACATTCAGTTCCTGTAGTGTAGTGGTTGTCGTGTTTGTTTATCATGCGAAAGGTCCTTGGTTCAAAACTGGGCTGGGACTGTTTTATTTTTTACAGTACAAATTAGCACTGTAAATATCACAAAATCTTACTGGGGTATTGTTGGTCGAGTTTCTAGAGAAAATATCTTCAAGCACTTGGAAGAAGACTAAATTTGAAGTAACTTTTCAGCAAGATGTAGGAAGTGCAAATGACAGTTACTCCTTAATATTGATACAAAAAAAAGAACTAGTACCACAGATTATTTCATATTGTACTTGAAATAATTTGCCAGTAGAGCTAGCTCTTTTTCATCAAACGTAAGAAATCTTGCTGGAAAGCTACTTTTAAAAGTTTTGTCTTATTTCAAGTGTGTTAAGATATTGGCACTAGAAACTAGACTAAAAATACCTTGTAAGATCTTTTGTATTGCAATAATTTGCTGTTTAAAGCAGCAAATGTTTGTTCAATTGTCTTTTCTTCTTCACCAGAAGAAGATTCTGATTCTTAAAAGTTACCGTTCAAAAGCCTACTATATTCCTATGGGTTGTTTTTTTTTTTTATGATTCTTTGGATTTATGGAGCATAAACTAACAGTGCTGCTCAACTCAAACATGTTGCTGCACATTTTCGATCTGCTGGCGAAAACAAGGCTTCCGTTTTTTGTTGTTGTTGTTGGTTTGTTTTTTGAGAGAGAAATTTAGATTTTTTTGGTTTTGAACTATGTGAATACATTAATACAGTGATAATGTTTTGCTCTCAAACCGTCAGAGTCTAACATCGGCCGTTTCTGTGCACAACTTTGTCATTCTTTTCAGCCAGAAAGTGGCGACTTTATCAGCTTTCCTCTGGGGAAAAATGACCACATGGATTTAGTGATTTGCCCATATTTGGTTAAAAAAAAAAGAAGGAGATTTTAACCTCTGTATTTGTATTTTGTGTCTTTCAGCTGGACCCACAGACCGTGCAGTCCAAGAACTGGCACATGGATGTCATCGAGATGAACGGGGTAAGAATCACGGCAAGCTCCTCTTTAAAATTAAATTGTAGCAGTACTCCGATTTATTGTGTTCAGCGAAGGCAGCTCCACTGATTAAACACTGTTTTAGCACAGCTGTATTTCTGGCCAGATCCACAGGAAGTGCAAATGACATCTGGATGCTCTGTTGAAGCCAAACAGATCGTTTTACTCCCAAACAGATCTGGCTATCTGTGTGGCTGCCGTGATAACAAGAAACAGAGCAGCTCGGAGATGTTTGTACAGTTGTGTTTGTGTGTCTGACGGAGTCATTTTACAGTACATCTCGATCCGATTCTGCAGATTAAGGTGGAATTTTCCATGAAGTTTACAAGTCGGGACCTCAGCTTGAAGAGAACGCCGTCCAAAAAGCAGAGCGGGGTGTTTGGAGTCAAGATCAACGTGGTCACAAAGTAAGGCCTGCGGCTAAATCGTTTGTCTGGTTTCTAACGGGCTCGCCAACTGAGAACTAACCGCGGTGATCGTCCGCAGGCGCGAGCGCTCCAAGGTGCCTTACATCGTCCGCCAGTGCATTGAGGAAGTGGAGAAGAGGGGGATTGACGAAGTGGGAATCTACAGGATCTCAGGGGTGGCCACGGACATCCAGGCCCTCAAATTAGCATTCGACACAAGTAAGGCCTCCACTCTGTTTCCTTGCTCTGTACCGCTATGTCTGAAACCCACAGTGTCTAAATCCATCTCACTGACCTCACTGTAAAACCGAGCATTGACTCCAGAAATAGCCCCCTTTTCTCCATATGGTCCAGGTTTATGCTCATAAACTCTATAAGTATGTTCACTTCCTGTTTTTGGACAAATGTTGCAAACCAAGCCTCATCACATTTCTACCTGTTTATTATGATACACACAGTTTGCAGTAGACGGACGCATCTTACCGAGCAACAAACAGCCAGCACCACAACGCTTAAAATGTCCTAAATTGATGAAACAAAATGTAGGTCTTCCTTAAATATGTTATTCACATGTTTTAAATTTGGTCGTGACAGGAGTATGTAATCTCGTATATTCAACCTCTACGTAGTTTCTTTTTTTTTCTTGGAACTTTTATGGCCAGCAAAAGTTTGAGTTGTACACGTTGTGCGAATCGAGGCAGGTAAGGCTATCGCTAACTCTACCAATATACGCTTGCTAGCTTTTTTGCGTCTATCATGGGGTGTGGACACAGCAGCCAATGACAGCAACACGCGAAAGTCATCGGCGCTCTGGGTGAAGCGACAAAAGTTGAACATTTTTCAACTTTCCTGTGTCGCGTCACTAGCCCGAGTGTACGCGTCTACGCCTACGATCGCAAAATTTCACATGCACGAATGTCATAGTTCACCTAACTAGAGAAGCTCAAGCAATTGTTGCCATGCAAAGTGAATGGAGAGGGAGCAAAGTCACCTCCTGTGTGTCGAGCCTTTTAAAGTACAAATATATCGCCAGTTGGCTGGATGATGTTTGTTTTTGCCATTGCTTCAATTTTATTGCCAACAAGGTTAGGTGCCTTCTGTTCAAGCTTTTAAGCTTGGCATCGTGGAGGTTAAAACCGTAGAGAGACGTGTGCAGTGTGAGAAGCACAAACCTGCTGCCAAGAGCCACAAACAGACCACAAACCGTTCTCTATATTTATAGTTTTTTAGGCCTTGAATTTATTCGCGGTGGAATTTAAAATATCTTAAATTTGACTTGCAGATATCCTGATAAAGGGTTAAAGGAACATTTCACATTTTTTTTTAAAGAAAGGATAACTGTTACACGCTGATTGAAAAAATAATTCCTTAATAATTTCTTGGTTTTTATATTTGGGATTAAAACTTTCTTGGATTGTGACAGATGTGAATACACTGACCAGTCAAACTGAGGAACTCCACATTTGGGAAAAGTCCTAAACTCCTTCATAACAAAATTCATTTGAGTAGACATCAGCAAAACAATGAGATTTTTTTTTTTCTTCTTCTGTGAAAATGTAATTCCCTAGAGAAATATTGTGTGTTTTGTTGTCTGTTTTAGAAAGACAGACCCTGCTGCAGCTGCCAGATGTTCCTGTCCTGTGTTCAGTAACAGTCTCTCAATTTCCCCTCACAGCTGCCTTTTCTCCCTAAGATGTGACCAGTCAGAGTCTAGATCACCTTCAATTGTTGTTTTTTATTTTTTAACCTTGACCCCCATCTGCATCTGTCTGCTGAGGAAGGCGCTAAAGAGAGAGCAGCTGTTCTGCTGAAAGTCCGCGACGAAGCTGCGTGATCTGTCTCTAACGGGTCTGTCTTCGTGATTCGCAGATACCAAAGACATCCTGGTGATGCTGAGTGACATGGACATCAACGCCATCGCAGGAACGCTCAAGCTGTATTTCAGGGAGCTGCCGGAGCCTCTTCTCACAGACCGTCTCTACCCAGCCTTTATGGAGGGCATAGGTGGGAGGACTTCCTGCTCAGCTGCAGGCGATCATGCTTAAAGTAAAAAAAACAAAAAAACAAACGGGCTGCCAGGACATAATTGGACATGTGTTTTCCTGTCTGTTTCAGCTCTCTCAGACCCTGCAGCCAAGGAGAACTGCATGATGCACCTTCTGCGCTCTCTGCCCGACCCCAACCTCATGACCTTCCTTACTCTGCTGGAGCACCTGAAAAGGTACGCAGACACACTCACACCATCAAAGCTTACAATGCAAAGAGACACTTTTTTTTTTTTTAGAGCTGCATTTGGTTCATAACCCTTATTAGCCCTAAAAAAATGCTTCACTGCTATCTAATACAGGAAATTAGGCTTTAAAATAAATAAAATGATCCAACTTTTTTGAAAAAAAAACAACAACAACCATATCCAGACGTTTTTTGGGGTTGCAGAAAGAAAAATATATATTTCTGTGCTATTATAGAGTCTTTGTGTTGTGGAAATCCAATGCGGATTTTGCAGGAAAACTTCTAAAACTAGGATTTTAATAACTGCTTTCATATTTAAAAAAAAAACAAAAAAACGGAGCTTTAATTTTAAGCCAGAGTTGTACAGTCACACGTTACATATCAGTTTTCTACATTTGCGTTCAGGGTGCGAATAGGTGTGTGCTTTGTTTTTATTTGATTGACATTTCAGATTAATACACAGAAAAACATGATCCTCTTTTAACTTTGCAGGAATAATATCCTCCTCTGAAACCAGCACGACTCAAAAAGTTTACCGCTTTGTCACACAGTTAACTTCTGAGGTTGTAGTCTCACAGTGCGTTCAGTTTGTGGGGGGTGTTATATTTACGGACGCACCGATCCACTTCTGATACCGATACAGACATCTGAGGTTTAGTATCAGCCGATACCGATCCGATACGGAAAAACAATGCTCAATTGGCTTAAAGTGTTTGTCTCTTTTTTTAAAAAACAGACATAAATGTACAGGATTTACAAATTTATTTGATAAAACTCTGCACCGGTACAGAACACTTAAATACAACAATAGTTTTTACATGTTGGTCAAACACGTACAAACAAAACAACTTTAATTTGTTCAGTCAGTGCAGTTAGGAGTATAGCAGCCAATGTTAAAAAAATAATAGGTTGACTACTTTGGTCAAATGTATAAAAAATAAACTGCAACAAACCTTTAAAAGGTTCAGAAAGTGCAATTAAAAATTCTAAATATAATGTAAAATAAATAATGTTTTATTTACTTTAGGCTTTGTGCCTAATTCTATTCACAAAGCATAGAGTTAAGCTGAATAGATGTGTCTGCCCTTATGGGCCGGGCACATTGTCACCGATACCCGACCTATGATTTTTTTTCAATGTCAGGACCGATACAGACATTAATATCGGATCGGTGCGTGTCTAGTTCCTCCCCCCCAATTTCCTTTCCGCCTTCAGTGAAATGTTTCCTGTTTGTTGTTCCTGCAGGGTGGCTGAGAAGGAGCCCGTCAACAAGATGTCCCTCCATAACCTGGCCACCGTGTTCGGACCCACCCTGCTCCGGCCCTCTGAGTCAGAAAGCGCCAAGGGGCAGCACATCACGTGCGCCTCTGACATCTGGTCACATGATGTCATGGCACAGGTACACGATTTTAGCCCTGGGCATTACTGTAATGGCAGATGCAGATTCTCACATTTGTGCTGCAGCTACTCCCTGATTCTCCTGTGGTTTTCCATCGGTAATCTTTATGACGGACAGTGAGAAAAAGCAGCTTCCTCTGCTGCCGCTGCGCATGTTTTCTGGATTAACTTGACTCCCACATCGCCCACTGACCCGTCTCAGCGGGGTCCTTTCTCCCAGCTGTATTTAGCTTTTTCCACCATCTATTTATCTCTCCTGACTGACGGGTTTCATGTGAGCAGAGGTCTTCTCTAAGCTGGATAAACAAGTCTGAAGTAAACATCATAAACCGGGCGGCGTGGAAATGCAGGAGGTCTCGACTGGATCCTGGTTTGTCCTGAGGATAATTTGTGTTCTAAAACCTTTACTCCAATATTTACGCAATGTATTAAACTTGGAAGAAAAATGCTTCTCAAATTGGTTCCAAAATGTAAATTATATTGCTCTTTTTAAACAATTACTGACATCTCAAAAATAGATTTATGGGATCATTCACAGTCATTTGAACCGATGGCTTTTGAGCTTTCCCACATACTGAACGTTCCCACTACAACCTTTAGTCTAGTTTACTGGGATTTTATTTGATAAGTTGTGCATAGCTGTGAAGCAGAAAGGATACAACGTTTTCGAAGTTTTTCCCACAAATCTAAGTTTCTATGCATTCGGCACAACTTTAACGACCGTAACAGAATGCGATGGTCCAGAGATAAAGGCTGGTATTCTGCAACTTTTAGATGTGTTTTTGTTTTAACACTCCAGAATAAAAAAATAAAAAATTTAAAAGTTATTAGCAGGACTCTTTCGAGGGTGACTGCATGCTGAGGAAGTCAGGTGTGCTGGACTCTAACGACAGCAGGACACTGCCCCCTGGAGGCCTGGACGATGAGGCCTCTGGTTTAGATCAGGCTTTTTCAACCCTGGTCCTCAACACATGATTTCATTTGATGGCCGATTAACAGGCTTTTGCTGAACTCCAGTCATCTGAATGGGGTGTGTTGAAGCAGGGAAACATCTAAAACGTGCAGGGCTGAAAAACACTGGTTTGGATCAAAACAAAATCATGTTAGACTGTCAGTCACAGTCTAGATTTAAGTGAGAGTTTGTTCACAGCAGTGGTTCTACTGGATCGTAAGACGCTGGTTTCTGTTGGGACGTCCAAGGGCTGGACGACGTGGCTGAAAAACGTATCGCAAGGATTTCATATCGGTCGATGTCAATAATCATTGATTAGTTTATTGTTTTCAATACCTGAAATACTGCCAAACTAGTGGTGTAACCTTTCCTGTTTTATCCACAGTTAGTTTTTTTATTATTATTATTATTTTTAAGCAGTTATGAGGCATGGTGGTGAAACATGACACTACTCAACAGGTTGTTGCTAAGTAACCAAAGAGAGTTATTTGATGCCACCCTCCTATCCTAGCTTGTCATGAGAGGTTGAGAGGCTAAAGCCTTTCCTCTGCCTACATCCCCCAGAATTCCATGTGGTTTGGATCAGAGTTCAGCGAAATTACTGAAAATTCTACCAGACCTATTATCTATTGATATTGATCATGTGTCTGTCGCCGTATATATTATTGATTTATTGTCCAGCCTTAAGATATCCTATAGATTCTGTTCATTTTAGTTTATTCACATCGCTCCAATTAACAACAAATATGTGACTGGTCACGGCGAAGCCAGGAACAAGTCTCCTATTTCACATTTTGAGTTATTCATAGATTCTGGAAGGGTGGATTCTAAGGCTGCCAATGATGTCAAACACATTACTTTTATTTTTTTTTATTTTTCAAAAGAAGATTAGAGAGAGAACAAGACTCAAAGTTTAAAAAACAATTGTCCCCAAACGTGTCGGACAATTTAGGGATGTTAACAAAGGCTGTTAGAATTACTCGGCATTGACCCCCCAGCACTGACAGTCAACAGGTGGACTGTGGAAAAGTTTAAGAACCTCAGTAAGTTAAGGTCTGCAATCTCTCCCTCTCTCCTTCTCCAGGTCCAGGTGTTGCTCTACTACCTGCAGCATCCTCCGATCTCCTTCGCCGAACTCAAGCGCAACACGCTCTACTTCTCCACTGACGTCTAAAAAAAAGCCGCCACCCCGCCGGGGGCTTCACCCGGACCGCAAGGGTGACACAGAGCGACTCCATCCAGACCTCGGACCCCACCACCCAGCGCTCCAGCCTCAGCTCTGCTCCCAGCAGACCGCTCGTCTCTGCTGCCGTCCCTCGCTTCTCCCACCTGAAGAGGAAGACGAAACGCTCTCTGGTTTCGGAGAACGCTTTGCGTTAGCAACGCGACCGGCCTCTGTGGGAGCACACCGGGAAATGTTCAGACGGGTGTCTGGGGTTGGGGGCGGGGCAGAGACCACAGCCTGGTGCAGTGGACAGGACAATATCTGAGTTTATGTTTCCTGATCAGAGGCATTCCAGAAAAACAAACAAACAAACAAACAAAAAAAAAATGGCATTTACATGTTTTATAATAACGTTCCTCATTTGTTTCTATTTCCTTTCTGGTTTTTCTCTGGCTTCGTGCGTGTGTGGGGGTGTGTGTGTGTGAGTAGGACTGTGGATGTTTTCCACTGAGAGCGTGAGTTCATGTTAAAGGGACTAAGCAAACTTTCGAGGCGGCTGGAAAGCCATTCCAAGAAACGGCAAGTATTGTGTCTCCGTAGGGACAGAGGACGCTCCTTTCCGCTGAGTCTTGGCCGAAATTAGCCCTATTTATTTTGAAAATATATATATAATATTTGTGCCTGTACAGTTTTGTGCAACTAGAGACGTTCTCTAAGGAGTCTGTTTTTTTTTTTTTTTAAGTTTATCCAGGTAGTGATGTTTCTTTGTTTTGTTTTTTTTAGCCAGTTTTTTCTGTGTCACCGCATGGTCGGTGAGCCGTTCTGAGAAGATAAGTCCGCCCGTTCAGTTCTGATCACTTTGTAGACAAGCGAGGGCACACGAGGGTTAATGGCAGGGGACAGGGGAAATAACACCCATAAACGGAACAGTTGACTTTTATTTTCTTCCTCTGCTTCTTCTTGCATTTCAAGCCCGTTCCAAGTGTGTTGCTGCACCAGTGTTATCTGTAGGATGATTTTGCGTAGACGCCCTCATTGCATGTTCAGCTTGTCGATGAAATCCGGCCGGGTAACACAAAGGTAGGAGAACGACGAAATTGATAGAAAGCCAACCTTTCTGCTATCAAGCCTACATATCTTATGAAAATGCAAGCACTGCTAAATGAGTAATATTTGATATTTTTAATATAAGAATAAAAAGAAACAAAAACTGTTGTATTTTACTTCCTTTGAGAAGAATTTCAATATGCTGTAATATTGCGACTAAATGTCCATGTGAACTTTTTCCCTCTTTTTTTTAAGTAAAATTAAAAGAAATATTGAAGCACTCACTTTGTCTGTTTGTGAAAATTATTAATGTAGATTTTCTGAGTTTTTTTGTCACCCTGAATTCTGCAGATTAATAAACTGTTAATATTGGACAAACATTATCAAAGTAAATACAAAAAAAAGCAGTAGTGAATCCTATAGACTGGACATGATTTAAAACGGAATCACGACAGAGCACATCTGTACTTTCCATATAATTCACTAAAGAAAGAAAGAAAATGTTTGGTTGAAGCAAATAAATATACGCCTATATTTATAAATACGTCCTAAGCATACATCACTGCTGCCACCAACTGGTTTGGAGGGGAACTGCACGTTCCAGAGGCACGATCTGCCTTGTAGTTAGTGATGGATTTTACTTAAGGGCATCACTAAAGGGGTCTGAGGATAAATGCCCATTAAATATCTTTACTATGTTTATTTTTATAAGAGTGAGGACAAAAAGCACGAATCTTCTTATCTCCTTTAATTCATAATCGGGAGCACAATGATATTACTGACAACCCGTAGTGCCGTCATACAGTACACACAGATTGACAAAGAAAGAAGCATTGCGTGTTTCAGAAAATTTCCAAAGTCAGGAAAATTGAAAGTAGAATACCTCTGTTTGTTAAAATTACTGAGTGAATGAACCGCTTAAAAAAAACAACTTTAATATAAATAATCCTACTTGATTACGTCCTGTCAATTTATATAACGAGTCTGTAACCAAACAGCGGTTTCTGGGCCTCTGTATCAGGACCCGGGTGCAGACGTTTCTCTGCTCGTGAGATTCTGTGACTGGAGACGCAGGAACTTCCCCTACAAGCGCTGTTCAGGTCCCAGCAGAGTCCCTGAAGAACAACGTTGGTCGACGTTCCTCTCTGTACCCCGGCTTCCTCGCAGTGGGTCCGCATAGAAAACAAGTTCTTGACCGTAAGGCCTCTCGTCTCATCGCAAGTAGTATTCGATGGCAGCAGAGAACGCAGCAAATCCTCCACATCCGAGGACTCCGGCTTTGAGACCAGCTGCGCCACGGACAGAAGAAAAGGAGAAATGGTGGAACGACGTGTAGTGGAGCCCAATTTTTGGGTGAAGCCAGATGAAAAGGAGGAGGTTACCTACCGCGAAGGCCTATGGCTCCTCCGGTCACACAGCCACTGTACACCGCATTCTTCCAATCAGACTTTCCTCTGTGCTGCAAATCAAACAGATGCAAAAAAACACAGATGGATTTACTCTCATGGGGACAAAGACTGCAGCTTCCTCTCCACAGTCATATTCGATAAATTAGAATACAAGTTTAGATGAGGCCCGTTCGCCGGGTTAAAAGTGTGTTTTGAAAATAACTTTTAAGCGAGTATTAAACATACTTTTAATTAATTTCACATGTCTATATTTGTCCAGAATCTTTTTATTGGTCTGGTGTAATATCCTAATTTTAAATGTCATCTTTTCATCACCTGCAAGTGGAAAATCATCATAATTAACAGAAATAAAGGCTTTCAAACGTCCATCTGTGTCAGTAGAGTGCTGCATCATTACAAAGATAATATATCTTTCTTATGTACATTGTTTGTTTTACATTTAAAGATGTCTCTACATGGAGGGTTAACTGATGCTTAGCTGCTTATATCGAGTTAACTTTTCAGAGAAGGGCTATAAAGATATTTTTTTCTTCCAAGTACTCATCATTCAAAACGTTTGTAACATATGATGTGTTTATTTTAAAGTGCAAATGAATGAAATAAACAGACAGATCGATAAATACAATGTGTTTCACTTTGTGATCAAGTTCCTGATTTAAACGCCCTTTTAAGTAATATTCAGATTTAATCGGCAGAGGGCGCTCTAACACCTTTCCTCGGAGGTTAAAACGGCAAGATCAACATTTAGATCCATCCATCCATCCATTTTCTAACACCCTCGACCCCTTCGTGGGGTCGGAGGGATGCTGGCCTGTCACCTGGACAGGTGTACCCAGTCTGTCGCAGGGCAACACAGAGATAGACAACCATGCACACACACACACACACACACACACACACCTAGGGAGAATTTACAGAGACCAATTAACCTTCAACATTTAGATATCTTGGTAAAATATATTATAAATTCTTTACAATAATAATAATAATAATAATAATAATAATAATAATAAATAACACCCACAATCAAAAATGACGATACAAAATGTCACGTCGGACAAAACAGGAAATGATGCCACTCACTGATTCAATGATGCACTCGGTGCAGGAGAACATGGCGCCCACGATAGCAAAGTTCTTGGCGTACGACATGCCTCTCTGGCCCATGTCTTTAAGGACTTCCCGGGCCGTCGGGGTCCTCAGGGGGTCTTTGGGGTCGAAGCCGACATTGGTGTCGATGCCAGCTGTGAACACGCCAAACGCTCCTCCGAGGACAAACCCTGTGGAAAGACAAATGCTCCATTATCAGACACAAATAAGGAGGCACTAGAAGCGCTGCCACCGACACGCTCTCTGTGTTTTCAGAAGCGTCAATCAGCTTTAAATTTGCCACGTTACAACCAAACGCTTTGTTGTTTGGTATTGGAATTTTATCGGATAGACCAAAGTAATGGAAAAACTGTAAAGGAACACGATGCACGTTTCTCTGGCTCGGTTCTTCTTTGCAAAGCAGCGAAAGCTGCGATAACTCCTCCAGACTTACCCCTGAATGGGTTCCGAAAGTTTATTTTCACAAATGGTTCAAACATCTTTTCGGCTTACGGGATCCATTGTTCCTTTATCCATTTTTAAACTTCTCAACTTGACCCCTGACCTGTGTTCGTCTACATAACGCCGTTTTGTTTACTAACGTTCCCCAAAGAACATCAGAGGTTTTCACTAACGACTGCATTTTTCTTAAACGACACACAAATGATGGACTTTATTCACAAACGTAAGCGACTTCAAAAAGCTGGTTGCTCTGGGTTTTATTTTCCTTAATACGAATCTATGCCATAATGGTTTTCTTCCATTTTAAAGAAAAGTGACAACCTTAAACCATTTTCCATTATCACATAACCTAATTATCCCCGGGTTGTTTACCTCCTACACAAGCCAGGACAGACTTG
The DNA here is from genome assembly GCA_903067095.1 of Girardinus metallicus. Lineage (NCBI taxonomy): Eukaryota > Metazoa > Chordata > Actinopteri > Cyprinodontiformes > Poeciliidae > Girardinus > Girardinus metallicus. The sequence continues at coordinate 44,924 of CAEGAE010075528.1, forward strand.
AAGGCGCAGCTCTCCATTCCCCTTTCTATCATCTTCTGCTCGTCGCTCTTCGGAGGCACCGGCAGACCCCCCATAACTCCGGGGCTCAGGTCCTTAATGGGCCGCTTCTCCCCTACCAGGTGCTCCAGAACCATACTGTACTGGATCGTTGGACTGCCCATGCTCGGAACCGAGGAAGCTGGACCTGTAGAGTCTGAGGCAGCAGCATCTGCAGCCCCCGTGGACGCGGCCATGTTTCTCAATGACACCGCTCTGGGTAAGTTTAGCTGTGAGCTGATAGGCTGCAGATTCACCGAATTATTTTCTGAGCGCAAGTTCAGGTTGGGTGGGTAAAATGTTTGTTTTTGTGTAAAAAAAAACAAACAAACAAAATAAATATATATACATGTATATATGATCACATGACGAAAACAACTTAAAACATCATGTTTCTCTCAGTATATATATATTTTTTTAAGTCGTCACTGTCTCCTAAATTCTCATCAGCACATTCGACATAACCACCAAGTGGGTGTGCTCATTCACAGTCAGCCGAGGAATCATCTTGCAAAAGGGGCCGACGAAGCGGTGTGGGACGGGATGGTCTTTAAAACACATAGCAGAGCATTTTTGATAGCGGCATGATATTCACCGCTGACAACAGACTTATGCAGTGATAAGTTAATTTCCCCTTGGGACCAATGAAGTATTTTTGAATTGAACTGAACTGAATACACCGCTAGGACCGCCTGCTGGTTAACACATAGCGTGTTATTTATCAAATTCCATTGATTTATTTGCTTTATCAAATACAGCAAATAAATGAATAAACAGTCACTGAAAAAAGCAAATTTTTAATCGATTTATTTGCTTTATCAAACATTTAAAGCGACTGTTTTTCATCTTTTTATTTCCCTTTGTTGATCAATCTTAGTCAACAAAAGTTGACGTCATCTCAACTTTTGTTCTTGACTCAAAACCATCCTTGTTGTATTTCTTTCATGACCTAAGTTAGCTTCCTTTAGAGGTTTTGCCCTCTTGCATACTGCCCTAAGCAGTGGCCCCACAAAAGAGGACGTTACCCACCCCTAATTTGGTATCTGCTTATTCTTCCTTCTTGACCAATTTTGTGTGCGTAATCTTTTTTTTTTTACATGAATTATACAGAGGAAAGGTGAAAATTTGTCACCTGCAACATTAATTTATTTAAATCATGCTCCCTCTCCACACACGCATAGCATAATGCTCACCATTGACCTTCAAATAGTTCCAGACCACAAGTTAGGAGTTGCTGCGGTATTTTAACAGTGTTTTTATTTATATTGCATCTCAAGAAATTCACATCCGACAAAATAAGTCAACACTTTCAAAATGGAATAAAATATTATTGGCCTTCCTCTGTCTGAACCTCTGATGTAGCATTTGGATTGTATACTTGAGCATATATAATTATGTTTACCATGAAGCCTAAACATTTGGGAGGTTTGGGGAAGAAATGTAATGCCTGGTACAAAAGTGATCAAAGGGCCAAAGGGCAAAAGAGCTATTGCTAACTGATGTACTAACAATTGCAGTTTGTCAGAAATGAAAGAATAATGAATATGTGAGCAACAGTAAAATAGGTTAGTTTTAAAACATGGCTTTTTATTAGAAATTTAAAATAAATAAATAAAACCTCACTTTGGCAAATAACAGGGCATCAAAGGGAGCCAAATAATCTCAAAGTTTGACCATATAACACAATGATAATACTGCGTCGCAGAGTCATTGATGCCAAAGTTTATTTCCTTTGATAAAAGACATGCAATAAATGATATAAGCTTATATAAAATGCCGTTTTACTTGGGTTTTTTTTTTTTTATCCTGACCATTTTTCATTTTTGTAGCATTAACGACTACTTTTCCCAGAAACCTATTCGAGCACTGCGCCAAATCACCCAGCACGCGCTCCACCCACCGGCCCAGTCAGCGGGTGTCACTTTAACGACTCGCGTGAGCGAGGCGGCGGCGGCGGCAGCAGCATCACAGAAAGCAGCAGCAGCAGCAGCAGCAGCAGCTCCGCCGCATTAGCGAACAGGTGAGGAGAAGAAACGGACTACATGTTTCTGTCTTTTTCCTCACCTTACAGCTTTCCTTCGTTTTTCTCCAGTTCACTCGGGTAAAAACCAAATGTTTTAACGTTACTGCTGTCTTGTGTCGGAGTAAGTTGCACGGGACCGGTGTTGGCTTGGCCGGGGTAACACCGACGCAGAAGTGACTGTCAGCGGTTGTTTACAGTGTTGGTGAGAGTACTTTGGGCTTTGACGGTCGTTTTATAGCTGACGTGTTTCCTCCTGCTTTATATAGAACGATAGAGTCCAAGGGCATGTTGTTTCCAGGGTAATTGGACCGGGAACTGGCCGTGTTCTTGGAACAGGTGAGGGGAATCTCGCCTGCAGGATGTTGGAAGTCTGCAGGATGCTTCAGATGATTTAGTGAATTTCACTGCGCCGGTGGGGTTTGTGTGCTCAACAGGGTTCCTGCTCGATCGATACATCCCATCTGCACCTCAAACATCTGCTTAGTTTCTTTAATTGTTATCCTGCTTTGTCTAGAGACAGAAACCTAATGCTCTCATAGACTCATGTTTCTTTAGCTGGTTTTGTGTGGCTTTTTTTTAGGCAAATCTTCCTATTTGTGTATATTTTAGTACTCAGTCTTTCGTATTAATTTCTTTGTTGACTTGGCTCTTATGTTTTAGATCAGTATCCTTCTGAAAGATCCAATAACCTATTTTCAATTTACTGGAGGGTCACCAGGCATCTATTTATAATGCCCCAGTATCTCAAGAAATCCAACCGCTAAGGTTCTGAGAGCAAAGAACCAGGCCCAAAGTATGCTAGATGATTCTCCACCATCCTCGTCAGAGGCTACATGAAGCTTCTCCACATATTCGTCATTTTTGTCATGCCAAGCCATTTTTGAATGCTCAATTTTTGAAACATGTAAGTAAATAAACACCTTTTTTTATTTATTATATCATGTTTAAATACAGTGTAAACAGTGCTGTACCATCATATTTAAAACTATTTTAAATCGCAAAAATAAAATCGACCAACGTTCAATACCGGTCATGTCAAAAATGTTAGGAGTAGGCCCAGATTTAAAGGGTGAAATGTTAGTTTAGACTTAAAAGAAGTGGCAAAGCGAGCATATTTGGTATTTAGGAGGAGGTGTTTAGACAGATATGTCCCAGCAGCTGAATCTTGTTATGACGAGATAAAAAAACTCGTCATAAAATGAGATTAATATTTAATTAAAACCAAAATATGTTTAATTGAGAAAGTTATAGTAGAACGGCAACACTTCACAGGATGTTTCGAGTGTCATCTGGAAGAAACGAGAAGATGGAAAGATTCTTTATGCCTTTTTAATAAGTCACAATCTGTCAATTGAAAGTACTTTTAATCTTCATGGTTTTTGTCGACTTTTGTATCTGGTTGTAACCAGATACAACTCCACAACTTATTTCCTAGCTCTGGCAGTCTAACTCTTCTACACCTAAACATGTCCAGCACTGTATATGCATATTTTTTCCAGTTGCTATTTAAATAGTTAAATTTACAACAGCAGGCGCAGCCTTAAGTTTAAACTCTTTTATGTTGATTTAGAAATCTCGTCTGCAGATTTCAAAACCTTGGACCGACGTGCTGCTGGAACCTGCTGTTAAAAATATTTAAATAGATTTGTTGTGAGAATTAAAAAATACTAAATCCATTAGTTTTTCTCCTGGTGCTGTTTAAAAATGTTGAGACGCTTGAATAAATGTCCAAAAGAACCAGATTGGCAGCTTAAGTTTGCTGTGAATTGTTGGTTTCAGTGCCAAGTTGTGACCGGACCACCTTTGGGAGCATCAAGCTGTTCTTCCTGGTGTGATCAGCGAACCATTTGTTTCTCATTAGATCGTTACCTTTGTAGTTAAACAAGCCATTGTTGCGTTAATGCAGCAGTTTCTGAAAGGTTGCAGTTTCTGTCTTTAATTGGCCCTTCAAGACAGTCTGTCCCGGCTGTGTGGTGTGCGACTCTACTCCTGCCACGTAAGCAGGTGGATCATTGTTATTTTCTTCATAATAATACATCTTTTATAACTGTGAAGGTTGTTTGTACCTGAAAGTGGGAACAAAGAAAGTTTTGAATTTGAGATTTCATGTTTTAGGAGAATTCCACATCCATCTCAGTGTGGAGTGTGGTTGGGACCAGTAGGAGAGAAGTGGGCCGTGGGTTACAACGTTCCCTGTTTTCTGTTGCTTTTGGCAGAAAAGATGAGCGAATTCTAATATAAGGACTTGACCGTTTCTTTAGGAGGCTTCCATTGCATATTTTCTTTATAGTAGACCATTAAAGGGACAGTATGATTCATTTTTTGAGCTTTGTATCATGTTTTTATCTTATTCCCTCATCAGAAACATACCTGGGTTGTTGCCTTGATTCTTATATGCATGTTTGAGAAATCCTTTAATCTCCCATAGCAACCATTCGGCTGTGAAAAACGCCTGGTTGGACCTAGCTCCGCCTTTGAGGTGCAGCTCTTCCTCAGCTGTGGTTTCCAAGCTTCAGAGCTTCCGCCTCACAGAGGAGCCCTCCCCCACAAAACACGCACTCGGATCCTTCAAACTAGCCAGCAGCGATTAGCAAACGCCTGGTCGAACAGCGCATTTTGCTGAGCTCGTTAAACGAGCTGCTTCTCAGTGCAGCGCTGATAAAAACATTGTTAAAGGATTAATAGAGGAGCAATATCATCAGGATGTTGTGAGGACTTCCTGAAGGTGGAGTATTAATAAGTTTTTAAATAGACAGAGGCCCAATTTCAAGGTGTTAAATTACAAAGTCAAATTTTCTAAAGGAAAATATAATTATATACATATATTCAGCATATATGTAACAGCTGTAGGTCATCTAGTTACCTTCAGCTGCTAAAATGGCACTATGTGTCTGGGAAACGCATAATACCGCCACCTTAAAGACTCCGTTTTTACTCGTGGTTAATCTGTCTGCAGGATCCAGGCTGTTTTCAGGACAGGCTGTTCTTCTAAAAAGCTGCAGGAAGTGCAAGTCATATGGCAGTCTGAGCAAAGTCAAAACATCCGATTTTGTAATTGCTCATTTGTTAATGGAGCCGTTTCCTCAATTTGATTTGAACTGGATCTGTTCAGCAACGAACATCCAAAAGTAAAGATATCGGACTAAGAACTGCAGCATCTACAATCTGGTAATCGATAGGATTTTCTTTATTGATGGAGTTAGTTATGAATGTCCAACAACAAGGAGATGCGAGTTTCTCTACGACTCCTCTCATCTTCTGTTCAAGTCATTATCCAAGCAGTTCCTGTCATTGCTGTGCTATTTATAGCCAGGGGTTGTGTGGCGAACGCACACATCCAGCTGTGTAGTGGCGAAACCGTCCTTTTATTACCCAGAAAATGTTATCTCATGATCTCCTTGACTGCTCTGCTTAGTGGGAGGAATTCGAGCCTGTGTGAATGTGAGATGCTGAGAGGGGAATTCAAGGTCCCCGTCTCAGTGTTGGAGCCGACTCTGAGAAATATCTCCCAGCAGCGCCGGAGTCCTGGAAACGGCTCACATTGACGGCGCTGCGGAGGGACGGCAAGGAGAAAACGAACTCTGTTTTCCTTCCACTGTTGGTTCTGAGCGAATAGGCTTGGGATGCGTAACTACATTTGCAGTGACTTTGTCTGTCTGGTGAAATAGAAGATGCTGCAGTGATGTTCTTCTCTGTTCAGAGACGCCAAATTACTTCTGTGGAAAAACACACATCCGTAGTGATGGATTACTGACTTAATTTAACACTTAGGACATTAATCTCTGTCTCACATTGGCAAACATTTAACTGCCCCAATACTGAAGTGAAAGAAAATGATCCTAGATGAACCAACCCTGGCTTATATGAGGTTTATGATTGATTAGATGAACCTTACATTAGCTTCACAGATATCATAGTATCCCTTGGTTTTTGTATGTTCAGACCCACTTCTGTTCTGCAGTATTTTATGTTTTTGTCCCTTATGGATAAGGGACAAAAATGAAGGGACAAGAATGCTATTTTATTGCTTTTGTCTTCTGAACCCAATTGCCGTTACATTGCTTGGCAAAAGTATTCCTATCCCTTGGACCCATTCACATTTTATTATTCTACAAACAGAAACTACAATGTATTTCATAGTGATTTTTATGTGAAAGACAATATCCTAAGTAATGGATAGTCCCAGAAAGAAGACGGGATGCAGCACAGCAGCCAGGAACCCGATGCCAACTCTGGAGGAGCTGCAGAACTGAATCTGTTGTCATGACAACTTTTGGTCGCGCACTCTTCAGATCCTACTTCTATGACAAAGTGGTAGGATGAAAGTCATTGTTACCGGTTTATGGCAAACCATGTGGGGTCACACTGCCAACATGTTGAACGAGGTTCCGACCAAAACTGAACTATGTGGCCTGCATGCTGAATGACACGAGAGGTGGAAAGAGTAGCAGTGCATCATCCTGGAAGCACATCCACGTGCTAGAAGGATCCAGTTCCTGATCATAAGTCCAATTTAGAATCTGTTGCAAGACCTAAGAAGTCTTGCAGCAGATTCTTTGCAAGACTTGTTCACAGATGTTCTCCGCAACATCAAAAACTTCAGAGTCTGAATGTGCAAAGTTGCTAGACATTACCCAAAAGACAGTAGTTGCAGGGACCGGTGGTTCTACGAACGCTTAACTCAGGAATATAAATGCATGCCACCTTTTACAGATGGTCCAAAATGTAGAAACCCATCTGTATATTACTTGATCCATCACTTTATATTTCAAGAAGTTTGTGGTTTTAATCTGACAACGTGTATAAAGATTCAAGACGCATGACTGCTTTAGGAAGGCATTTTGCTAAGGGTTTGTATTTTTTTTTTTCTCATGAGAGATGGGCCTTCCTTATCAACTGGTGATGCACACAGTAAGACAGTATAATAACCATAAAATACTTCCTACAGACCTTTGTTACCACAAACAACTCGTGCAATCTGTTTTCAGTTAGCAGTAGTTCACAAATACATCAAGCAGGCCAGAGAAGAAGGGCTGGACTCAGCAGAATAATGTTTTCAGAAAACTGACTTTGCTGCTGCTGAAACATAACGATCCTGTACAAAACACCTTCATTACGCTTGTTACCATTTTACTAGAGGATGCGTCACAAATCAGCACCTTAATTCATAGGTTTTAATAGTTTTTTGTATGAGAGCATAAAACGTATCCAACAGTCTCTAATTTCTGCAGTCAGAACACCGATTAGCCTTAATCCTAGACCAGTTCATAACAGGTTTCTATCAGTCTCTGGGAAATCTGAGCAGCATGTTTGAGTTCTTTCTACTTGTGGTAATACTTTTGACAATACAAGACGGACTGAGGAGGTAAATGGATGGGATGCCAGCAGGGCTGCCTGCATTTTCTAACAGCATCAGCACTGCTGTTAGATTTTCCTCTGAGGGAGGGATTTCAGTTTGTTTTTTTCAGGATGCTGTCATCAGTGTGGAGTGTCAGAAGTGCAGAGCATTCATTTATGTTCATGTCAGATATGTTTTTCAGTGGAGCAGCTTGAGATAACGGTAGTCTTTGCTCATCTGAGAACTCTGTTTGAGATGGACTGTATGTATAAACCCACTCAAAAACATACGTTGCTCTCTCTGGCTGCGTTCCGCCCACTTTATACACTTTGAATCAAAATATATTTGACATTAGGTTGGTAAAGACAAGTGCAAGGTGAAGGTTTTTAAATGAACTCAAGTTGTTCTACATTTAAATAAAAAATGACTCCTAATATCTGTTTATTCATCTAGAGAGAATTGACTTCCAAAGTCACCCTTGCTTGTTTTCTGAACCATCTAGTGGGTCTTCAGTTACCAGAAAGCCAAACAGCAAACCCGTTGGACAGATAGAGAGGCTTTATTATTAATAGCTTTGTCCTCTGAGGTCGGTGTGTCCGAATACCCTTGTCTGTCTCAAAGCAGTGTTCATCTCTGTTTCCTATTTCCTGTGCTAAGCCACATCACTGCGTGAAGAAAATGGCTTTCATGGCTCTCTTTACGAAATTATTTAAGTGGACTGAGGTATTCAACATTATTTGAGAATAGTTTAACTGGAATTCAAAAAAGCAATACAGCATAGATTGTTTAAATGCTGCCGTTTAGAGAGGCAGGCCCTCGACTGTAATAACGGATGCTTGGATTGGAAGGTGAGCGGTTCTGATTGGTAGAGTGGAACTCCATTTAGAAATTGACCAGTCAGAAGTTGAACGCTAGCAGGTGCCTTTACTGATTTTAGCTCTTTAATAGATATTCATGCAAAATGTGTTCCTCAAGCCTTCCTCCTATCAGCTGGAAGTTATTTAGAGGTCAGAGTTGACATCATGTTGCATGTTTGTTGAAAGCACTAAAATGATAACGCCGAGCGACTCTCCTGAACAGTAGGAGCTCTCTTACAGCTCGATTGCACTGCGGACACGTCTTGACATGTAGCAGGAAGTAGCTTCCTTTTTAAGTCTGTTGTTACTAGGGATGCACCGTTATAAAATATTGGGATGATATCCATGCTAACATTGCTGTTAAGGTTACTAACTGACATCCACCCTTTTCAAAATTGGCGAATAGACAACCAGATCGATGACATCACTTCTCTGCTTCAGTTAACCACTCCACATTCCTGCGCTGCATCACTGCCGCTGTCACATGACATCAGTTATTAATATTGGCCCAATTTTACTTATTGAATCGATTCTGATATGTTAAAAATTGACCAACATCGGTCCAGTACTGATATTATCACCGACATCTCTAGTTGCTACGTCTCTGGTCTGTCTTATGACGCCATTATACTAAAAATAGTTAACTTTGTCTTCACTTTGTAACGGAGTCTACACTGAAGAGTGTTCTTGTCAGTCTTACTTGGTAGCACATAATGCATAAGAAAAAAAACAAAACATGTTTTTGATGAATTGATCACTGATGACCTATAAACCTGCTTATTCCAATAACCAGTCTGTTTCTCTGCTCATTACTTATTCAATTAATTTAATTAATAAATAAGAAATATCAACATTTTTGGATAGATGTGGGCTTGGAGGTATAAAATGATACACTCTTGCCTTGTAAATCAACAGATGGCTCTCAGGCACTGCAAGATTTTGAAGAACATTCCTGCCTAAAAATATCTCACCTCAGTAAGTAGATACATATTGTGCCTCGCAGTGGTACAGAGTGGTTCTTTCTGTTTGTTTGCTCTGTGAAGGGAAGCTCCAAGCATCTTCATTTCCTCAGGCTGTGTTTGAAGCTCAGGAAACAATCTACATACTTGACAAGCATCGCCCTCAGTGGCTTTAAGGAATGCTAACGTTTTTGTCTTGGCGAAAGTGTAAAAAGCATGCAGCTCCGCAAGAGGCGGTGTGAATTAAAATGCAAACAGGACTAGCAAGCTTGGGTGTGTGACTTATCAGGTTGTTAAAATATTTGCTTTGTCTGTTAGATGTCTGACCCATTGTAATCTCCTTTATTCTCCGTACAAGTCAAACCGAACACACCCGCAGCGGGCATCAAATGCCTTTCATGCCACAATACTGGGTACAGCATGTAGACTCAAAACACAAACAGGAGTGTTCATTTCTGTTGGGTTGGACAGAAAGGGTTGTTGGTGGTGCTGACGATTATGATGTTCCGTTGTGGAAAATATCTCGGTTTTAGTGGCTGCTTGTTTTTTTTTGTTTTTTTTTTTAATTCCCTCGCAGACCTTGTGGATGCTGTGCTCGTGTTTCTATGGAGTCCGCCCACTCGGTACACTCAGCCAGCTAGGCAGACTGGAAAGCAGCTGAAGTTTCTGCAACGTGGCTCCGGCTGACTGTTTATCAGTCAAGAACTTTGACACCGAGAGAGCAGGAAGTTCAAACCTCAGGGGAGCCGCAGCTATGAGAAAGATGAAACGGAAAACGGGAAGCATAAAATATTCCTAAAAGTTGCGTCTGTCTTCAGATTTTATTACCTGGATCTCCAAATATAGACGATTGCTTGGGGAAATAATGAAGGACTCAGACTGTTGATGCATAAATTTGGCCTTTGCCAATTTCTAGTCACTAGTTTATGAATAGCTCTGACTTGTTGCTACCAACTTTTGCGGAAAAAAACCCCCAAAACTTCTCTATTTTTGGTCATGGTAAACAGCTGGCTTATATATAAAATGCTAAAATAAAAATAATTTCTCAAGAAAAGTCAAAATTTGCAGAGCTGTCTCACTTAACACTACTTTATAAATACACTAAAGTCCTCCAAAACTAAACTAAGAAGAATTAGAGCAACATTTATTTCTGTCCACGTGTCCAAATGTACAAGATGCATCTTATGAGAAGGCATTCATTTCATTTTTTAACAAAATTATGTCAAAAATAAGGAAAAGAAATCTCTACCTTTTTAGTATTTGAAGGAAAACCGTTGTCAGGAGCGGAGGACAGTGTCGTATTGTGTTTCTCTGCAGTTAAACAAAAACATTTACTGTTATTTTCAGACAAAATGAATACAGAACATCTCAAATTGTCTCAAAAGTCTTATACTTGGGGATTATTGCTTTTAGCTTTTCCACACAGTGGTTTCTGTTCATATTCTCTGTAGAGAAATGGGACTCTTACAACAATTGATGCTAATCTCTACTGTTACAGATTCAAGAACAGCTGGAATCAGACTCTTACAAAGGGATCAAACAGATTGTGAGGGATCTGTTGTAAGATCCCTTACAACAGATCCCTTTGGAAGGGATCTGTTTAAAGCATATTTACTTTAATATTCTAAGCTTCCTGTTGTTTGCTGATTACTCTTCCGCTGTTGTGGCAACCTGAATAAACAGCCAACACCCGTCTGCTGAAAAGGTTTAATTCATTTTTAAACGCTCCTCTGATAGTGAACACAACAGTCTTTGCTCTGCAGTGGCAACTTCCACAGAGAAGAGTGTGATTGTTGCTGTCGACCTGTTAGCATGCAGGTATGCAGTGTTCCTTGATATTGTGAAAAAAGAAGTGAGAAATAAAATAATCTTATTTGGTTTTTCGCATTCGTAATGCGTTTTTAACCCAAAACAATATGTAAACTAAGTTTTATTGTTCGTATTCCTGTTTCCTGAGCATGAATCGTAGAAAATAACAAAGAAAATCCCCATTCTCTCCTTGAATCGGAGCCAAAACAAGCCACAAACCTTGAATAACAAGGTGAGAGCTTGTTATTCAGAAGATTTGTGAATCTACACTTCCCCAGCCTAAAGGCGAACTAGAAAACCTATTGATCTCTGTCCAGATTAAAGCAAACCATCATCTCAGCAGTTTCCTCAGTAGGCTCCTTCTCATCTTTTTTTTTTTTAGCTCAAAGATGCTGATATAAGCAGAAGCTCTTGTGGTTCCACAGTTTCATAGTCCTACACTAAGAACTTGTTTTGTTTTATTTGAGAAATGACTTCGGTGTTATTCAGAACTTTATTTGAAATAACTCAAACTACCTCATTGAGCACAAAAAAATCAAAAATTGTTTTTGAAACACTGCCGTTTTGCTTTAGACTCAAAAAAAAAAAAAACAACTTTCAGAAACACTTAACAATACAGGTCTTAGCATGTTTCCCATTTCTAATAAATTCTTCTGCCTTCAGAAAAGGAAACATTTGCTGTAATTTCTAGTTTGAAACTGCCGCAACTCCGCTACAGGATACCACATTATGTATCCTGTTGCATACAAGTTTCACATCCCCACAGACTAATATAGGAACACAGAGGGAACAGAGACCGCCTCACAGCATGGGATATAAAGCGATCCCACGCTTCCTGTCAGGCTTTAGCTGAGATGATGGTTTTTTCACACACTCCTTTACTACATTCAGGTGTTGGACAGATGCTACAGAGCTACACATGTGCTCCAGCAACGGTGCAGTAGTAACTTGATGGTGGCGTAGTAGCGCTAGTATTTGCGCACATTTAGATATGAATACATTTGTGGAAGCTCTTTAAAATCAATCTGTAAAATGACTATCTTAGATTGCAAGTTTATAGTATTTTTATAAATGATGATCCAAATCTTATGGCCAAATCAACACAGAAATGATTTACCAGGCCCAAAACAGCTGCTCTCTTATACCAGGTCATTAAATGGCTCTTAATGACTTTGGATAAAATGATAAAGAACCAACTAATGTTTCTACACATAGATATAACAAATGCAATTAATCTTTGAATAAATGTACTGAAAATAAACATTGGGTTTTTACAGTGTTGGATTACTGCTGCAGTAAAATATGAATGCACCTTCACCAGCAATGCTAACAAGTTAGCATGTGCAGAAAGCCCAAAAAGCTTACCAGTTGGACCAATATCTTCCCAATCAAGTGATTAATTGTTTAAACAAATTAATCACTGTTACCCAAGTCGGTAGTGGGTTAATTATTAACGTACAGAATCAATCGGTGAACCGACGCTTTTTGAAGGAAACAAAAGGGTCGGTGCTGTTTTTATGGCAGGAAAAGGAAGGCCGTATCCAGTTGTGATGGAGGTAGTGTTGCCAACAACAGCAACATCCAGAAAGAAGCTGAGGAGTTCAACAATCATCAGCGGGTAGAAGAGGAAATGGGGAATTTGTGGAAAACAGCTGGTGCCAAAAATCCTTGGAGCACTTGTGGCTGTGAACCGATTCAAGGAGATGGGCTGGAATCTTGGATTTAGACTCGAGCTGCAAAAACAGACTTCAGTCTGTGTTTTGGATTGTCAAATAAAAGTACCTGCTTTCTTGTTCTTTCTGAGCTTTAGCATTTTCTTTACTGTACTGCATCTTGCTCTTTGTTTTAGACTTCATAGTGTGTCCTGAAACATGTTTAGGCTTGGCAACAAGATTTAAAAAAAAAATACAGATTATGTAATAGTTTTACAAATACACAGACTAAGAAGAAAAGTTTCTACACCCTACCTGTTGGTACACAATAGACTGGAGGAGTGGACAACTCAAAGATTGTGATTAACAGGATTGAATAAAGACTCTTTCTTTTCTCATTACTTCATTTAAAATGTTACTTAAAGACATCAAATATTTTTTATCTTTTGTAGCAGATTTATATTTGTATTATCAATTGTTGAAATGACTTGTGTGGTTTGTTTACAGCAGTTTTTTCTTTTTGTATGAAGTAAATAATTGGTTAATGTTTGTGTTTGATTGGGTGAAGGTGTTAAACATCTCCTCAACATCTGGAAACTGGACACAAAGTTTGAAAGACTTCAATCTACATGGCTTTTTAGCAACAGACTGGGAGTGTTGCTGAGTAAATATGTTGTGAGTCTCAGAAGCCTGAAGTCAAACAAGGTGGGCAGGCAGATGGTACGTTTCTACCATACGTTCATTAACAATAAACAAATGAGTCGTTTGTTTACCTGGGAAGATCTGCACCACAATGCTATGCTAGACCAGACGGGCCAATGATCAGAATGAATCTGACCTGACTTGTCCGAGTGATAAACCCCAGCATTCATGTTATTTTTGCACTTGCTACACTAAATTTTATTTACATTGTTTAAAGAATCTTGAGCTGTGACTGGTTTTATTGTTCCAGTGCAAATGGCCATTTGGCTAGCTGTTGCTCTGGTCATGTGACATGGCTAAGGTCACTAACTCAAGCAGCACAAAAAGTTTACAGGTGCTTTCTGCGCTTTGTTGTGGAAAAAAAAGTGCTTATTTTTCAGGAATCCTACTACACCAATATTTTTATATTTGAGTACTACCATCTCTTTAAATTGGACCTGTGTTTAGTTTTAATTCATGACGTTTTCCCACAGTAATATAAGATGATACATTTGCGTTGCAGAAATTTGAACTGTTGTATGTAATCTTGCCAATTCCTTGAAAAACATCAGATCACTAAACAAATATACGCTAGTAATTTTAGTACTGTCTTTTCTTAGATTTGACATTTAAAGCGTCTCCATGTGTTATAGCAGAGATTTTCCCATGGTGATCAGGATGATATTCAAAGATGCACGTGGGATGCCGTACAGCTGGTTGTTGAGTGGGCCTGCCTAGAGGAGGCGTGGCTGACCAAATTGGTGAAAGGATGCACCGAAGGCGGCGTGCTTTGTGGCAGAGGCTAAGAAGCTGCTATTTGCTAAACAACTTGTGCAAGTAAGGAAATGCCATGCTTAAGTTTAGAACTGTCTCCATAGCAATACATCTAAGTCCAGCTGGACTGTGTTACTTTCAGGGACCAAACTGGTGGGTTGGCTGGAAAACTACCACCACTCACCAGCCAGAAAAACACCTACTTACCATGGAGACCAAACGTTGACCGGTGGACAGACATTTCGTTTTGCAGACAAAACCTTGTAGGCATCATCTTGCGCTACTTTGTGGCTGTTACTGCCATCGTATGCACAATAATCATGGAAACAGATTTATTTTCAGACACGCACACTCGAGTGAATCACCATCACTGCATGTTTTATGTTTGCTGTCATATCTGTCAAAAATGTTGTGCGTGCATGGAGAATCTGACTCACTGCTCTTTCCTGTGCACATAAGGAGGAAAAAGGAAGGCGTGTGAGGCAGTCAGCGCCCACCGTAGGAGTCTCACTCAATCTGCTGGATGTTGTCATCTTGTTTCATACAATGATGGTAATCCTTAGAGATACTTCACCTATTCGGTGTCCTGCCGTGCTGCTCCATGTTATGTCATTATTTATTCATGTTTTTCCATTGCAATGTTGTTTTTATGTCCTGTTTTTCAACTAGCCAAGTTTTAAGTTTTGCAGCAGCTTTGGATAATTGGCCGTATTATATCAAGTCCACGAGTTTCTTAAATGTACAAGGCGCCCATTGTAATGGATGAAAAATATTTGTGCATGTACTTATTATTATTATTTGTTTTTCTATTGCCTTATGTAAGATGTTTCTTCATTCTTTTGGCCACACCAAGTATTGTATAATTTCACTTACAGCAGAAACTTGATCTAACCTTAGTTTGAACAGGTTAAGACTGAAATTATTCATATTTGTAATCCAGCGCATTGATATTTTGAACCATTATAATAACACAATACAGTAACCAGTTGTGAAACAAGCAATAAACGTTACATTTTGTCAAATGCCGTCACCAAAGTAATCAAACTAATATACATCAAGTGTGTTGATCAGTCACACCTAAGGGCAGCAAGGTAGACCAATCAGCCATCATGTTTCTGGACTGTGGAAGGAAGCTAGAGTACCCAGAGAAGAGGGGAGAGCATTCAGACCTGTTGTTAAGAATAATAAAATAGCTAGTGCTTCAGTTTGAATTTTCTGTCTTATTAATATTTTATGTGCTATATTTGGTTCGATGTGGTTCAGTTTGGCCTTTTCTGATTATAGTAACATTCTGTCAAACATGTAGACTGCAGAAACAGACAGTTGTGAAACACCATGATTCATTTAAGTGTTACCAGACTTGGGATGAAAATGAACAGTTAGTATTTCCAACAAGCTATCTACAAAAGATTATGTTTTTAACCAGTTATCGCTGTAGTGCTATGCGTCAACCTGGCTCCAAACATTGTGGAAAACAGCCAACACTCTCTGTCCCCACGGAGGAATTTAGTGCCGCCACACAGACGGTGAATTGGACCTCAGTAGACAGTAACACGAATGAAACACTGCATTGACAAAATATGTGTGGGCTGCAATTTACGTGGCAGTATCTCCACAGACTCGATGTAAATACAGATCCTTCAGCATTCATAGCCCCCGAGTCCTTTACATTTTGTCATGTTACAACCACAAACTTCAATTAGTTGTGTTAGGATTTTATTTGCTAAATCAATACAAAAATGCATAAAAGGGAAGGGAAATTATCCAGAGGGTACAAGTTTTTCTAGAAGTAAACATTTGGAGGGTCTCTTCTTTCTGTCCTTTCTTTCACAATATTTGGGTGACTAATAATTGTCCTGTCTGTAAATTCTCCTGGGCTGTGGAACTCTGCAGCTCCTCCAAAGTTACTATGGATCTCCTGGCTGTTTCTCTAGATTAATTCTCTTCCTGCCCGGCTTGTTGGTTTAAGTGAATGACCATATGTTGGTGGATTCCAGTTGTGCAATACTTTTTTCATGTTGAATGATGGATTGTGCTCTGAGACAAAACCTCAGCTCGGGATAATGTTTTGCAACCCAACTCTGCTTTAAACTTTTCACCAAGATCTTCATGATGCTGTTTGTTCTTTGCATTCTCACCAGCCCTGTTTGGTCCGCTTTGATTGAACTCTTGTTTGTTTGCCTAGAAAGTCTGGCTCATTTGGAGAGGTGTGAATGTGCAATTGATCTCTGGGGGAAAAAGCGAACTCTGGTTTGCCTAAAAACCTAGCTCAGTTGAATGTGAACGCCAGCCGGGCCTGAGACCACTCCAAAAGCAGGAAGCGAACTATAGCGCAGGGTATTCTGGGTAAATACAAACAAAACAAATGTAACAGTCTAACACGGAAAGGAGAAGTGGGCTGTAGTCTTATATCACAGACAAAAGAGAAATCCTACAACTGCTAGAAGTCCATTTTTGTTTTTGTGAAGGAAGTTGTTCTCAGTGTCTTCTTTAGATGTTTTCCTGTCATTTCCTTATGTCACTCTTGTTGCAGTGGCACCATAGGAGAGGAGGGGAACGGGTATTTCAAAGGGTTTGGTTTGTTTGACGCAGTGCAGTGTGAAAGAGAACCACACCAGCTAAAAATGTAATTGATGTTTCAATTTTGGTCCCCAGTCAAACCGAGTCTACCGGACTATGAGGTGTGAAAACCCCCTGAGGCCTTCACAGAACATTTACATTTATACTGAGATTAAACCACACTGAAAAAAAAAATCTGTCTCTCCAGCAATCTGCAGTCTTTCTCAAGTTTAGCTGCAACACTTTAAAAGGCAGCCTGTTGCTTGCGAAGGGGTGCGGTCTCATTGAGTTCCTCTGTTAACCACTGGCCACAAACTGAAGCCCGTTTAATCCCAGACCCGAATGCAGCTCACTTTCGACCCACATGCTCTACATCCTTGGCAAGCAGCATGTTGTGGGATCAAAATGAGACCATTACTGAAGAACATAAATTCTGACTGTCAGCCAGTCCACAAATGATCCACCCTCATATTACTGAGGCTTTCTGAGACACAGATGGGCTTTGTCAGTGCCGGTCGCTGCTGTTTCTACCCACACAATCTGGTGTGGTAACAAGAAAAATACAATATTGTTATAAATAGACTGGAGTTCCAGGATTCGTTTGTAAAACTTGTCATTTAAAAAAATATTGTGATTGATCTTCCATGTGATCACAGGCTGCATTGCATTTTAATTAGATAATAGTTGAAACTTTTCAGAATAAAATTCATCGCTCTTGTTTGTGTCACATGATGGTGATCCCTTCCTCCCTCTTGTTCTTTCTTCTTTCAGTGCAAAAAAACAAAAAAAAAACCCAAAGTCTTAGCAAATATTTTTGGTCTAGTTTCAAGTGCAAATATCTTTATACACTTGAAATAATACAAAACAAACTTACTTGTAACTTTTCAGCACAATATAGGAGCTTGTTTTAAGTCAATAATTCATTAATATTGATGAAAAAGTGCTAGTTATGAGTGAAATAATCTTCCGGTGCAGCAATACGTTTTAACTTGTAATATGGGAAAAATGGCAGATTATTTACTTGCAACTAGTACTTTAATTGATTTAAAAAAGAAATAATTGACTTAAAACAAGCTCTATATCATGCTGAAAAGCGTTCTTATTTCAAGTGTGCCAAGTTGTTTGCATTAGAAACTACACCAACATTATTAAGAATTTGCTTTTGTAGTGTTTTATTTTTCAACCCTTGTTAATCACAAGTGTAAAACTGAGAGGTGAGAACAGAAACATGCCCACGGCAGCAGCTATGTGACACGCTTCTCCTTTGTATGAAGCAGTAAGAGAGCGAGCCAGCCTGCACCTCTTCCTCTTTCTGGCTGCTGTGTGGAGGCCGTCGGCCGCTTCTCGTGTCCTTTCATTTTCACCCCCTGATTTGCTCTGTAAAGCCAAGCAGCAGACATTTATCCTCAGTTGTGGAGCGGAGCAGTCAGACTCCAGGACAGCATCTGCTACTTAACAAGTGAGTGTTGACATCACATGCTGCATGTTTTTGTTGTTTTGATATCCTTTTTTTTTTTTTTTTTTTTTTTTTTAGATTAAAAATTGATTTGAGTTTGGTTTTCAAAAGTCTTGGGGGACGGGAAAACGTTTGAACTTTATATAACGAGTGAGAAAAGTCTGGGGAAACATCAGCAGTAGATGTTTTCAGCTTGATTTCTGACATTTCTGGCAGCTCGTCTCTGCCGCTTCTCCAAAAGCGAAATAAGAGCCGAGTCAGAACCTTTGCACAGTGGCGTACAACAGATAATGCTTTATACACTTTCCTGCAGTAATATTAATTTCCTATGTTCATTTTTTTTTCTAAGCCTACTACTGTCATTATCTGAATGTAGCAACGTTGTACTGGGTAACCTCTCAGGATGTTTGAGAAAACATCAAACTATCTTTAAATGCCTGATTAAAAACCACAACAGGAAAGCAGCTAATTTTGCACCCACAGCTTAGCAGGACTGCTATTTCCCCTTTGATCAACATATCATCTGTAGTTTTTTTTGTTTTTTTTAAGATGTGCAAACATATTGACAGGATGTATGTTGTTTTACATGTAGAGCTCCTAGTTGTGGGTGCATGCATTCCTCTTTGCTGCTTATTCTAACCATGCTGACATGCAATGAGGAGAAGTGGTAGGAGTACCGGGTTGCACTGCTGTAGTGTCTCAACTTAAAACTTAAGGAGCTGTTATGACCACAGAGCCGTTTCTGCCTCTGATCATAGGTTATGATAAGCCATGTTAGCCAGATTGTATATTTATGTAAATGATGTGCACACAAAAAGTACATTAGCATTGTAGCTGATTTATAGGGAAAAACAGAGCAACTTTCCTGTACTTTGTTCAGCCTTCCTGTTATCTGTTGAGTGTATTTCTCTCTCACTCATTTAAACTGCAGACATATTTCAAGGTAATGTAGAAAATACTTTCCTTTTTTATTAGCTTTTTACTTATTTCCTCTAATTGCAAACGCCTGAATTTTGAGTGTTCCTTCTTCAGCAACAACATCCACAGTGAAGAGTGTTGTTACCACTGTCTTATTGAACTGGCTGAAAATGATTGAGTTTCTGACAGACGGGGCTCCCTTTCAGTGAAGCTGAAAAACTATATATATGTGAGATTAACATATTACTTTAGAAACATTTGCACTGTTGATGCTAATGTTTTTTTAAATGGGTTATCAAGTCAGATGGAAAATCAAATGGTTGTTTTGTGAAAAACACCAACTTTTTATCCATCTGAAATTGATTCCACTGGCAGCCTTCATTTATTTCTGTAAATAAATATATATTCAAAATGTGTATAAATAACTTCCCTTGTTTCTTTTCTCTCCTCTCTGTAGTGTAGTCCATAAAACTGCTCCAGCACTTTGTCCCATATTCAGCCTACCATTTAACGTGCTATTTTTAGCAGTAATTAAGGCAGATGACTACCTATGACTTACTTCAGAACCACAAATTATGCTTGCCTTTATATGAAGTTTGGATTTTTTTTAGAGCAGGGTCCATGTTTTGGATTTTACAAGTCATGTTCAAAGCCTTTTCTCTGCCTGTGAATTTGTATCATATTGTAAAAGATGTAGTGCAGTCACTCTTTCTAGATTTCTGTTGTCGGCTAAATAGCTAAATAGCAATCACAGTTTCTCATCTAAACTTTTACGTTGTTCAAGAGATGAGGACGGAGCCTCCCTGATTGAAGTTTCACAGCTAGTAGGTCGTTGGGAAATAAGTGGGACACCATTCTGGCTCCTGAGAGTCAGACCTCCGCAGTGCAAAATGGCGAGGTCAGATTTTCAGAACGTAGCGCCGCAGTGGCCAAAAGAGGTGAAGCCAAGGAGCTTTTTTTACTCTCAAAGCTGCCAGATTATCTTTGACTGTTCTGGGGTTTTTTTTCGTTTGTTTGTTTTTAAATATAAATAGAGTATCCTAAACGGGAACATCTCAAATCACGCCTTTTCTGTTTGTCCCTGCTGAGATCAGAGCAGGTCAAACTCGTGCCTGGCCATGTAAAATGACCTGAGAGGAGGTAAGACGTCACTGCTGAGGCGTTGTTGGACTGCCCACTCAGGCAGGAGTTAGTCACAGGATATAGCCCTGAGAAGTCCTGAGGATCATCTGATGGGCCAGAAGAGAAACACATGCTCTCACACAAAACACCGAACACAATCAGCAAGTCCTGAAACTCCTCTAATCTTTTCTGACGCGAAAAATCAACTGATTATTTCACATTAGAGGAGTTTGTAGCTTCATCATTTTAGGATTTGTATTTCATGCTTATACCAGCAATATTTCTAGATGAGAGGTAAAATATTAAACTTGCTTGCATAGTTCTGTGACTGCAGACTAAAGCTTTTATCTTCTCATAATACATTATTTAAAAAATGAACACAGTCCTGTGTATCCTTGCTGAAGAATAGTAGAGTCCCTCCAAAGGACATTTTTATAATATTTCCTCTTCAACTGTGTTTAGATTTGTACCCAGTGGTATTGATACTGATTAACGTGATGAAATCAAGAAATATATGAAATAAGTATGAAAAACGCAAAGCTACTAATAAAGCAGTAAAGACTCATTTAGTGATTAGAAGATCAGAAGAAATATTATGAGGACAGAAACTTGGAGACGACGGCTGGCCGACGTTAACTTCAAATTTAGTTTGTGGTACTATTATGATAGTGATAAAAATTCTAGTTTTAAAAAATATATATTTTTAAGGTATGTAACAACATTTTTAGCCCCACAAACATAAATGCTTCTTCAGGACGCCACACACTTAAACAGGTGTGATTTAGTTCACTAAACGGCACACAGTAACTACATTTAATCATATTTTCAAAGTTACTGATGTCGATTCATGATCTTGTGAAATGCAAAAATGGGAACGATAACATTTCCAATGATGCTTTCAGTTTAGCTTTTTATTTGACATAATGAATCACAATTCTTAACATATGAGGTTTTCCACAAGAAATGATGCAGTAAGTGCATCATTTCTTAACACCCATCCATTTTTCCTTTCTATCGCCGTTTATTCTCCAGCGGTCATTGGGCGAGAGGCGTTGTACACCCTGGGCAACGACAGGACAAACAACCTTGCATGCTCACACTCAGACCTGAAGGTTGTTTGGACATCTGGCACCTCAGGTATTTCTAGGGATCCTTTATTTTTAAATTATAATGATTCTAAAGAACTCTCTGGAATGGTTCAGACATGTTTTTTTTTTTTTCTTCTAGCTTTGTTCAGCTTTTCATCTCCAGATATTCACTCAAAATACACTTTTTGGTGCAGAGAATCAGAAGTAAATGACAAGGCTTTGCTACAATGCTTCATAAGAATACGGTTGACTTATAAACCCATGTGTGTGTCATGTTACGGGTCTATCATGAATTATCCGGTTGCCTCGGGAGATCAGGTTCCTAAAACCCTAATCAATAAGTCAGCCTGGCCACAGGGAACAACACAGGAGGCATGCTCATGTTTAAGTGCCCTTCTGTTTTCCCCAGATGAAGGCTTTTCCTTGAAACGTAAAACGCAGTCATGCTGACCACATCCTGTTGGCGATGGAAACACAAACCCCTCATTGTGTGGGTTTTTAAAAACATATATTTTTCAGAAAGATAACCGTTATGGCCTTAGCCACCTGCATGCCTACTTGCTACTTATGTGCATGTTGTGTCAAGTCTTGGTAAGTTCCTCCAAGTTTGAGCAAATTAGATAAGAGAGGCTGTTCCTTTACCTTCCTCTGTCAGGAAGTGGTTCAATGGTGTTACTTATTACAGCGGCTCTTCGTTTGTGTACTTTGGAACAGCAAGAAAATGCCACCAGACGGTGTTGCTACCTTAAAGGCTTGTTGTCCCTATTCTTCTGTGCTTCCTATTGGCATTGTGTGATCCAAACCTGGATAATTGTATAACAGTATTTAAATAAAAAAAAAAATGATTCAAGTTAAAGGGGAGAAGTCTGTTTTTTGTTATGATAATCATTAAACAAGCTCCAGATAGAATCGATTAGGACAAAAGTTACTAAGCAGCGAGGTAAAAAATAAAACATAAAAATGCTAAAAATAGCCTTCCTGTCTCCAAACAGGCAGCCATGTTTAAATCGGGCGCCACCAAGGGAGGGCTGCCCAAGCCGGGACTCCAGGAGCGGGTAAGGCAGGCCTCCTTGACCTCCTCTACCTCCACCTCTGCAGCCTTGAGGAACTCCAGATCTTCCAACACGCTGGCCTCAGACCAGCGGCTCAGCAAGGCAAGTCACAGGTGTAATTTAACCTGAATTTAAATTAAATTTATGCAGAAGATTATTACAATCTAAGTAGAACTCATGGCTGTTTGAATCCTTTAGTGCTCATTTGACCATTTGTAGCAAAGGATGCAGCTAAAAAAAAAGCACATCTAACATCGACATGTGAAAAGATCCCATTCCTTTCTGCTTGACAGTGGGATTTATTGACTGTATATTTTTTTTAGATTAACTGATTAATAATTGGATGCAAAATGTTTTTTTATGAACAGAATTTGAATCAGGTGAGGCTAAAATTGCTACTTGATGAGTTCTGGGTAGAATATATTTACAGGAAGTTTTTTTTTATTTTATTTTAAATACAAAATTTATACATTTTTGAACAATTTCTGGCTTAATTACTGTTTTGAGTTTTTAATTTCTGTATACTCCAGTGAACAATTAATTGATTACTAATTTAGTTGATGATTATTTCAGTAACTGATTCATCAAGATTAATCCAATTAATCATTTCAGCCCTATCCTGATGCTCCTTCACTAATATTGTCTGAGGCCTTCACAGAGCAGCTGGATTTACACTGAGATTGATTACACTTGTATTTACAAATTAGGAGACTTTGTCAAGCATCTGGATTTATTTAAGGAGTAGAAGAGTTTAATGTTGGCACTAACCTGCCGTGTGTGATTGTAGCTGAAAAGGGCCAGCAGTGACGATGCCTTGACGAAGCCGGCCCTTGGCGCTGCAGCCGCCGGCTCCCGGATGAAGAAGACCGTCACTACCGGGGGAATCTCTGACCTGGCAGAGGGCCGCCCTCGCAGCCTTTCAGGTAGGCGCTCTGCAGCTTCTGGCTCCGTCACAGTTGGTGAATTGACCACATGCCGCCACTAGGTGGCCACAGAGCACTGCTAGGCAACAGGCTGCCTGAAAATGACTCTATTTATCTTTTTCTCTAGTTTGCGCTTGTTTATTAGTGGGATTGAGGCTTTGGTGGATGAGAAGGAACAATGGAGGTTCTGGCCTGGAAAGTATTAATGAGCCATTTTATAATTTGTAAATGTGTTTTAATGAAAATGAATGGAGACTTTATTTTTACACTTCGTAGTTGGAATTGTATTTACTTCTCTATTGTAGCGTTTATGTACAATAGTTTGCCTTTCTTTTAACTTATTCATTAGCACTAAATGTAGTGTTTTCCTTGGAGACCTCATGACGTCTTGAATCAGCTTTTTTGCTTATTCCATCCATTATCCTACATGCCTATCCCTTGTGGGGTCGCCAGGGGTACTGGAGCCTAATGAAGCCCTAATCATAACAAGCATTACCCATTAGGGCTTAAATGATTAATTGTGATTATTGAAATAATTGTCATCTACTTTAGTAATCAAATAATCATTAACAACAGTATACAGATTCTGAAACAGGGTATTTGCTGAAAGAACAACATGCTAAGAGCAGTAATTAAGCCAAAACCGTAAGATAATATCATACATTCTACATGTAAGATAAGAAAACTTTGTAAGCCTGTGTTGTGCTTTAGAAAATAGCATAAATCACTTATGCTTTAAAAATCCATAAGTGTTCAAATGGAAACTCTGCAGAATGTGTCGATATTTGTATTTGAATAACCATCACAATAATCAATAGAAAACACAATTACTAAAATAATAGCTGGTTGCAGGCCTAAATATGAATAGTCCTTTAAAAAAATGTAACACCCATTGTTCGTTGGCGTAACACTTTAGAGGGTCTGGTTCAAACAAATATTAAACCGCAGCCAACTCCTGCTCTCGCTCCTATTACACTAAATTAGACCCCGATCAACTTTCGCTGGATTGTGCTCTAATTAACAACAGGTCGGGTTTTCACACCCGAGGACAAGAACAAATTCCTGCTTCGTGCAATTCATGCTAAATAATTAAACTTGACATCCTCTTACTGACCTAGATTTCCAGAAAATTGCTGGTAGCCTACCAAAATTACAGCTATGAACCCCCCTGTGTTTTGTATCATGGTGGTTGATATATTTATGATAAATTCACTCTATTAATGAGATTTTTACATACTATTGGCTTTTTTTATTTATTTTATTTTTTTTTTTGCATTGTTCAAATTGACACAACATCCTTAAGTTTATTCCAATCCTTAAAAAAAAATTACAAGGCAGGTTTAAACAAATTTTACGAATTTTCCTTGTAACATCCCTCAGGCAGACTGCGCCGCTTTGCACCTGGTGTGGGAAAGGCAATGAACGATCGCCACTGCGCATCCAGACATATGAAGCCAGACAGCGAGTGGATGTGTCAAGTCAGTCTGAAAAAGCAAGCAAACTGGAGTGTGGAAAATGCGATGTGGCACCTGAAAGAGTGGCAGCGGTTAACCGTGTGTGCAAAGTTTGACGGCCATTACGGAGCCTCGTGCTTTAAATACCAAACATGGGAGCCTGACTTTATGGTTGCTAGAAATCCTTAAGAGGGAAATGACATGATTTGAATATAGAGTGGGGTGATGATCTGTGATATTTTGAAATGCTTTGAATGCTAGCTTTGATTGATGGTTGAAAGTTGGAATGTATCAGAGCTCAACAGTTTTGGATGTAACAGCTGAATATGTTTTTAGTTTTCTTTGGTGATATTGCAGGGTTGGTTTGAAACACCCTGTGTGTTGTCATGACTTTCCGGACTCCAAAGCAGCTGAAATGTTATCATGTATTCCAAGCAGAGGCGGATCTGTGTACGTATAATTACTACATAGCAAGTGTTATGTTCATTAAGTCTCATTTGGATGTCGGCAAACACCTTCATACTCCCTGAACATCTTCACATTTTGTCTTCAGTGCATCATTTTGGAATTTTAATGAACCAACACAAAGAAGCGCGCAGTTTTGAAATTTACGGGCAATTCCATATAATTTTCAGGCTTATCTTTAATGAGAAGATTCCTCTTTGATGAGAAGATGCTAAAATGTTTAAAAGTTTAATGAAAACCTTCGCAAGTCTCTATCATCATCTAGCTCAAAGAAAACATTTTACTGTATTTTTGTGAGCTATTGCTGTCGTTTTAGGGCTGAAAGGCTGTGAACACCATCTAAAAATCTTCAGCTGCTCATTTATAGATGCTGCCGCCATGCATGCACACAGCCTGACCCCTCCCTTCCCTGCCCTCACAGCAGGCTCTGCTAATGAGTTCAAAACTGTTATTTTTGCTAATGGAGTATTGCTCCAGTTCCATCTGGCGCTTTACCAACTCTGCCCTCCTGCCAGACAAAGAGTTAAAACCCAGCCCCACACCGATGACTTATTTAAAGCACTTCGTCAATAATTAAGGGGGGCTTTCACTCAGGGAGGAATCCCTGTGGAGCACGCAGAGAGAAGCGACAGAACAGAAGAAAAGTTCCTGTTGCAGAAATGAAAAGCCTCTTTGGTATGACCGCGGGACGTAACTGGATAAATGTTCTCCATTGATGGGTGCTTTTTGTTTCGCCGTTGTTCAGTCGATTTCCTCTCACTCTGATCATCGATGTTTGTGTGAACTGAACAAATAAGTCCTTCACTCATTTATTTCTCCGTCTGACCGGATCTATTCCAGTCATTGACGTACATTTATATCTTTCGTAAAGATCCATACGGCACATCATATTCAGGCTAGGACGCAGGTGCGTGTCAAAATGTTAGAATATCGTGGAAATTCAATGTTTTTGTCACTCATTTCAGAAGGTAATACTCATATAGACTCATTCATTAAAGAGTGGAACATTACAAACTTTTTATTGTTTGTAATGTTTGAGGATTAAGGCTTGCAGATAATGAAAACCCAAAATTTATTCTCAGAAAATTTTAATTTTCTATAATATATTTAAAAAGGTATTGTTAAAGTATTAATGTCAAGGCATGCGTATTCGTAGAAAATGGAGTGGAAGGAAAAAGTCTGATCGGAAACAGAGGTCAAGCATGACACAATAACCAATTAAGCACATGATAAATTAAAATAAGCTTGGTAATTTTCATTCTGATTATTAGTCAGGAGTAAGGTGGTTGCAGCTTAACCCTGTTTTACTTGCATGCCATTGTTTGGGAGGCACAGAAAGAACGACAGCGATGTTCCCCGAGTTGCTCATATCTGTCAGATAAATTAGCTGCGTGTGCCTCAATCCACTGAGAGGCCTCAGCCTGCACAAGCACTCAGGCTTGACAAACAGACACACTCAGTCAGCGGCTAATAAGACGTACATGTTTGGACTTGCAGACGGACGTAGAAATGATTCCATCACAATGAGTCCTGTATCATGTCTCCTGTTCTGGCTTGTGTACAATTGAACAATGTGATTCACCATGTGGCATCCTGTTTATAGTTGCTCCTAATTAACCCCTGTTGTGCATAGTGTGCAAAATGTTTATCTGGGCGAAGCATATCTTCTCTACAATATGAGAAATGTGTGTGGCTAACTATAAAAGGGCCGATAAGTGTATTGTAAATGTATCTGGAACAAACTTAGAAAGCGCAAGTGTCCTGATCTGGATCAGTTAATGCACCAAAAACTTAAAATGTTGTGGCCACAAAGAAGTCTCTGAAAGACAAAGACTGCAATGGCCTTACCAGGTCTGCAAAGAGATGGGCGTCCTGTGGTGAGGAGAACATTCTTAGCTGGATTAGAGACGTGTTTGTCTACTAAGGAGGATGTGCTTCTCGCAACAGGAGAGGACAATATGGAAAAGCAGCAGCAGCAGCAGCTTCTGCATCAGTAGAGAGACATGAAAAGACCTGGAATCAGAACATGCTGTATAGTTCTAGAGAGAGATCCATATGCGGTCTATTTAGAGTTGGATTTTGCAGCAAACTAAACCGTGAACTTGAAGGTGCATCACTTTCAACTTCTGTTTTCCAGTTAGTTCCTTATCCCTCTACCGATATTACTACTTGTTTGTGTGACATAACTTTTGAAAATTTGCTTTTATTAAAGATCCATTTGAATTTAGACAGTACAACTAATTACCCAGTGAGTTTCTGCTTGTTAGTTTAAAAAAAAATAAACAACTATCACTAAATACTAGCAGCGTTGGTTCTTTATTTGATTCATTCATCTATCTCAAAATCAAAATAACAATACATATACATAACATTGCCATTAGTACAATAGTCAAAACTTTAAATTAACTTAGCATTTGTAGAAATAATGTTGGCTTTTCTGTTTTTGATTAAAACCCTTTTTGAAGCTTTTAATACCACCAAACAGTTTGTTGTTTGTTTAAAGGTTCTTTTGTGCTTCACCCTTTTATTTACTAAATGTGTAAATAGTCTTTGACTTTCTCCTTGTTGGTGTTATAGTACAGCTTGAAATGAGGATGAAATGTTTTGGACCAAGTGAAAATGATGCTTCATCATATGTTTTTAAAACTGTTGGAAACTCGCTATATTGTACCCTTAAGGATTTTATGGCCATTTCTTGAATGTTGCTTATTTATACAAAATAATGCATTTACCTGAAAAAAAAAGATTTTCCCAAATATGTTCTAATACGAAAATCCAGCTCTTATCGATATTCAATGCATATGTCAATAAGAAAATGTCAAGCCAATTCTAAATACAACAGGCCAAATCTTTTTATACTTTGTATCCATGCTAACACACCCATGCCGTTGTTCCCTGCTGGTTCCGCTGCAGGCTAAATAAGTTAGAAGAAGTCCGTGTCAATTCATTATCGCAAACATATTTCTCAATTCAGGATGTCCTTAAAAAGTAATAATTTGCTCATCTAAAATTAAGGCCTTAAAATGTCTTAAATTTACTTTAAAAAAATGTAAGTTGGCCTTAAACATGTTAATCACAGTTCTTAATTTTTTATTTTTCTCGCTGGACTTTTGTCTCAGGCAAAAATTTGAGTCGCACCCAAACATCTTAATTTAATCTGTGACTCAAGGTGGCTGAGGCTATCAGAAACTAGCTGCTAATATACCTTTGCTGGCTAGTCAATGAGGTTTTTTGTGTCTGTCATGGAGGGTAAGTGGCAATTTATCACTTGTTGGCTCGATGACTTTTGTCTTTGATATTGACCGTCTTCTATTGCCAAACGTACAATGCTGTGCAGAAAAAGATTGACACTAACGGGGATGTAGAGAGCATCACAAAATATGTCATTTGTCTTGATACAAGTTTTAAATTTCATTCATAATGGTCGGAAAGATCTTAAAAAGTCTTACATCTGAGTTGGTGAAATCTGCAGAAACCCTGTCAGTTACTGAACTGCACTAATCATTTGGCAAAAATCCAAATCCTGCTTTTTTTCACTCCATCCTCCTCTCTCTCTCCTGTACAACCAGAGAGAGGTGGGTCACCACCGCTCACCTCATCCTGGTGAGAGTAAACTGGCTGACGGTAGTGGGAGGAGGTGTGTGTGTGCATGCATTTGTGAGAAAGCCACTCCTCTTCTGAGCTGAACCCAGTCATCACAGCAATAATGAAGCGCACACAAGGCTGCTGCATGCCGGAGTGACATACTGTCACCACTCTGGAGGACAAACACAATCACACACATTCATACACACTCACACGAGCTAACGCTACACGCTGCCTGCCTCCTCACACATGCCCACACACACACACAGACCTAGAGAGACGTGGAGAAAAGCGGCGAGGACCAGAGGAAGACAAGGATTTTTCCATTTTTTATGGCTTTTGTCGACATGTGACTAACCGGAGGTGATTGTGAGAGAAGACGACGGTCCGGACACCGACACACACACACACACACCTCTCCCCCCCTGCAGTCACAGATTCTTGGATTAGCCTGCCTCACTGTAGCGTGTGGGAGTCAGGGAGTGGACCAACATGGGAAACCAAGCAGGGAGACTGGAGGAGACGGAGTCAGGTCGGATTCTTGTCTTAAAATTGCTCGTTTATCTCTCTGCGTGTGCGCCTCTTTGCTCGTGTAAAGCAGCAGAATACAACAGATCTGAGCTAATCTCCTGTCATGTCTGAGTGTTTCGCTGGAAGACAAGTTATGATTAATGGCATCCTACAGGACGCACATCAACAAAACAGCGGCGCACCACTCTCCCTGCACTTAGAGGAATCGTAGCTTTCCATGCAGTCCTTCTGTTGGTATTTGTGCAAACAGGCCAACACATTTTGTGTGCGTTGGTGTGTTTCCACATGCAGTAGGTCTGAATGCGCACCTGTGTGCCCACTATAGTAGTCTGGGGGAGAGAAAACGCTGAGTTGGGTTTACTGTAAGCATGAGGGCACCTCACAGGAGGAGAAGCTATCATCAGTCTCACATTCACATCCCTCCTGTGCCCCGAGCGCTGAGATTTCCATTTCAAAGTGGCTCTGAACTGCACTCGGCAGCAGCTTTTAGTTTTACCAAGGGACAAAAACAGCCGAGCTCTTCCGCAGCTTTCTAACCTCTACTTAGTAGAACAACCTAGAACATTCGCTTATTAAACCGTTTTATGTATGTACCAGTTTGTTTAAAAAGAAAAAAGAAGCTGCATCCATACAGGGACGGGTGCAGCTGGAAGATGGAGCGCTGTTGTTTCTGAAGAGAAGGCAACAATTACAAGCTGTTGCTCCAACACATTAACTCCTGGTTTACACCGTTACAGTGAATGTTTTTACTGCAATGTCTACACAGCAGAAAATTTCGGTTAAACTAATTATTTTCTGATTGCAAAGCAAAATGAAATAACCTAAATACCTTAGGTTATTTCTTTTCGCTGCAGAAAAGAAATAACCTAAGGTAACAAGAATGTGTGGCTGAAGGTTAAAGTCGGAGTTTTCTGTTATCTTTTTTTTTTTTCCTAAAAAATGTAAATATTTAAACTGTATTTGGTGTGCTGCTTCATGACTCCTAACTTCCTCCAAGATTCTTCAAAATGAAGCTGGTGCAAAGCTTTAGTCGCCTTAGTAAATCAGAATAACCTTTGTTATATATAATAAGATTAAGCTATATAGGTCAGGGTTATTTGTTTTTTACCCTTATCTTTGTTTGCCATAGTTGACAATAGCATGATTGAAAACAGTACACATTTTTGCATTTTGGTTTAAAATGTTCAGTTTTCTCGTGGTTCAAATTTGTCTGAGAGATTGTTCAGTTCATCTTGGAGGTCGAACAATGACACTCGAGTAGAGCGCTTTCTACCTGCAAGTCAGAAGACTAGTGGAATTTGCTCATTGTTTTAGCTCTCACTTCTACGTACTTTAGACATACTGGTTAGTAGCAACATATTTCTCTACATTTTACGCCAACAAGCACAAAAGTAGGATGTTCACTAATTGTTTTTACACGAGATACAAAAGCACTAATAGTTGTAGTGGCAACTTTCACAAGATTTTATGTGTCTGAAAAGCCATATTGGATTCTCACACACCAGTACCAATTGCCCATTGACCAATTCGTATTGGTCAGTGGCCAATATCAATGTAGAGCAACTCGGCACGTTCCTATTTTCCCAGTTAGAATTCCGACTTGATGAGAAATCTTTGTTTTCCAACTCAGAAAATCCAACTTTACTGCACAAAGGAACTGCATTTTCTGCATTCGTGAAGAAGAGGGCATACTCCTCTTCTTCAGCCCCTATTTCTTGTGGTGCACCTCAACGTTTCATTTTGGGAACTTTTTTAATTGAATAGTTCTTCCCCATTGCAACTCCTGTTTAGCTATCTGGATCTATGTCTACCTAGATTTAAGAGACTCAGAAGTTTTTTTGCGCGTAACAAAAATAAACGTCTATCCTTGATCTTTGGGTGTTTCTAGGGCAAAGTTGTTTAATTAAACTGCTTGACCTATATAACCCCAGAAGAGCAGTGAGATTAGCCAGATGCTCTCAACAGTAAGCCATCCAGATCTATGAAACCTTTTAGGACTGGGAAGTGGAAAAACAATCCTGATGTTGGAAGTAGGAAAGGAAACGTGGGAATATGAGAGCCTGACTTGAATTTGATTGAAGGTGTTATCTCGGAATTGGAAGGCGAAGGAATAAGCTGTCTGCAGCCACGATAAGCAGGTCGTTATCTAAACTGAACCAACTCTGCTGGATGCTGCTGTAGCCCCTCTCTTCTCTTCTCTTCTCTTCTCTTGCACATTAGGAAACGAGCCAAGACCAGCGCTTTGGCCCAGCAGGTTTCCAGGTTTTGATTAATTCTCAGTTCAGCGCTAGAACTCGCTCATGCCCGTTTTTGTGCAGAGTAAAAAACCAACAATATTTGCTTAATATTTTGACGGTTTTGGTCAAAAATGGAAAATCTTAAATGTTTTCTTGCTTCGGATGATTGATGCGAATTCTTCACTTTAATATTTCAGGATGCTGCCACGCTTTATTCCAAATGGGTCTATGGCCAATATCAATGCAGCAGGTAGTGCTATCGCTTGAATAACATTCAGAGAGTCAACTTTTAGTCTGTTGGTGGGACAGTAACATTAAAGCTGCAGTATGTAACTTTTGTAAACCATTTTTTTTTTCTTTTTACATATTTTGTGATAATCTGTGAAAAATTTAGCTTATCTGGCTTCTCCTACTAACATCTGAAGAAATGCAGTGCTCCCAGTTAGGAACAACCAGTCAAAGCCAGGAGACGGGTCTCAGTACTGTCTATCATGCTGATGTACACGCTGCTCAATGTTCTAATGGCGGAGAAACAACTTGCTGTTTCAGGAAAACAGTTTATCCGCTGTTGTCGGTAGCCATGGTAACTGGCATTCATGGCTGGCTCTGTTGTGGGAAGTCAGCTGTAGCGTAGCAGAGAGAAAGGGGGAGGGTTTGAGCAGCGTGTACACAGGATTGATTGACAGAGGAGCTTGATTTTGTTTCTCCTCCCATCCCCAGAGTATTTGTCTCCACCACAACATAGAGACGGTATAGCTTTGGAGTGATATAGAAAACACTTTAAGGTTTTTTCTTGTTGTTTTCAAACTTAATAACTTCCGATCATCAAAACATTTTAATCTTTTTAAAGTCGATTGGATTTAAGTCAGGACCTGTCTCAGCTACTCCATATTTTTAGGGATTGTTTTCATTTTTTTTAGCCTTTTAAATGCAGACTTGCTGGTGCTTCAGATCATTTCTCTGCTGCATAAATCACATATGCTTGAGCTTAAGGTCACAAACTAAAGGTCATTGAAGATTTTTTGATTGAAAGTAGAATACATGATTCCTACACAAACCAAGCAGTCATGAGCAGCAATGCAGTAATGGGTAATGTCTTTTTTTGAAAATGTTCCTCTAGTATTCAAATTCCTGAGAGATACAGTGGTATTGGTCTGTGTTGCTAATAATAGCTGTAGTATGAGCAACTACTGGTTTTCTGACTTTTTATGACGACATACCAAAACACTTCCAAAATTGGGTCTTATGTCCAAGTTTACAGTTCTGAGGTGAATCAAATATAGCGTTGGAGCCTCTATCAATTTCTTATTCGCTTTTTCAGCTGACATTTCGAGGCATTCACTGTCTGTGCCTGACAGGGAATGCCTTCTGAGGGTTTCTGCTCCTTTTGGCACTGATGTATTGTAGGTGAGCAGTACTTCTGCCAGTCTGAGTGGATTTCCAGTGAAGGACACAACACACAAGTGTCATCACGCAGCCACATCAGAGGAAAGTGGCCTACAGCAGGGATTTATCCAACATCTGATGGCCGGGACGCAGTGAGGAAATTACTCATACTTTCCGTGTCGGTTAGCAGTTGGTACAGTAAATACAGCGGGATTTTCACAGAGCTGCGTGTTTGCAGAGGGAGGTGTGCTCTGTTTGAATGTCCTGTTTGTGTAATGGAGACCATTGCATTGGACATCAAAGTTGATACATTATAGCTCCCATGTCTCAGCTCATAAAAATCCCTTATTTCATGCTCCGTCGGCCAGGCCTGTGATTCCACTTTTAGTGCATACAAAATTCAGCTTATCCTGATGTGGTTTTTATATCTGTCAGCAGCTGGTTGTGGTTCATCTGCAGTTTGGGAATGTGAAATCTGGCCTTTCTGTGGATGCTGCCTGTTGTTCAGGGCTGGTTTTATCTTGGGAAGAATAACCCAAAGAAAAATCAGACCACTAACACTTCGGTACTGATACAGTCTAGATGACATTTGGTTTGCATTTATTTATCGCATTTTCAGTTGCAGAGGTCAAAGACACAGTAAAAAATTGCCCAATATTGCATGCTGCCCAGTCACAATGTCTTATAAATAACTCACAAAGATAAGGATTTTTACTGAATCCGTTATTTCTGTAGTGGTTAAACAATCCTCATGCTACTCAATCACAAAGTAATAAAAGTTGGCAAAGCATCAGAGGTGAGCACTGTCAATAAAAGGTGATATTTATGTCTTCTGATCGGTTTATTAAGATGCTGCATGACGTTATCTCTAGTGATACTGATTATATTGAAGTAAATTAATGATTTGGTCTTAAGCTAATTTGTAGAAGAGAGGTTATCTTATGTTAAAATAGGTCTTTATTTGAATCTTTTTAAGTTCTCTTTTTGATTTGTTTCATGCAGCAGATTCTATGCTTCTTCTTATCTATTTTATGATCAGACTCAAGCAAATCTAATGTTTCCAAAGACTTAACTAAAGACGCACCAGTCAAATGTTTGGAGTGAATTCCCAATCTCCAGTTTTTGTAAAGCCTTGATCTCACAAGCTTGATTTTAGTTGATTCCAGTTTCTCTTTAAGAGCTACATTATTGTAGCCTGGTG
Organism: Girardinus metallicus; assembly: GCA_903067095.1. Taxonomy (NCBI): domain Eukaryota; kingdom Metazoa; phylum Chordata; class Actinopteri; order Cyprinodontiformes; family Poeciliidae; genus Girardinus; species Girardinus metallicus. Next base: position 79,030 of record CAEGAE010075528.1, read on the forward strand.
AAAACCAGCCGCTTGTACTGCAACATTTTGCTTCGTACAGAGGGCCCGAGCTCTCTGCTATGGAGAAACGATTTCTTCCTAAAGAGTCTAAACTTTAACAAGTATAGACTAAAGTTTTAAATGTTACGCAATCGCTAACATTTAAAACTTTGTAATGTGCCAGTTCGACGCTATGAAGCTTACCTGAAATTGCCTGAACTGTATACGACGATCCTCCACAGAGAAGAGAGAAATGCCCAACTGAACAAGTCAGCTGGTAATGGTATTTCAATATTTAGAAGTGTGACCAACAACGACTGAATGGCTTTGTTAACTTCCTCTGCTGTCACTGCTAACACTGCAACTCAAAAACAGCACAGAAAGTCTTTGTCATCACTCACAACTTCTGTTCTCTGATTGGCCCTGTTGAAATTCTATAGGAGGGAATCCAAATCAATGGGAGAAAGCCCAGACTCTGCTGTAAGTGAGATTTGAGCAGAATAGCACAGGAAGGCACTGGCAAGGATAGTATTATAGAGGACGTAAGAGCCAAATTCAGAAACAACTTCTTGTCTTTTTTCCCCATTAGCAGCTATTTCTTATTTATATTAGGAGAAAAGATAGCTTTCCCTGCTCGTGTGAAAGAGCTGTTGCTATAAAATGCAGTTTTACTATCATTATTAACAAAAAAATTTAAATAATTTGAAGTTGACATTTTAACTAGTCTTTAGCATTTTGTTAGCAATTAGCACAGTTAGCATTACTAAAACAGCAGTTTGTCTGTGTATTCCTTAGAGAAAGGATCCTTACCTTAAGTCTATTTGCAAATGCCTGCCAACATTCTCCGATCCAGTTTGTTCAATAAGAGACAAAGGTTGGAAGCACAATGGGATAAAGCAGAGCAGCTTTGCTGTACTCTGTTCAGCCTTCCTGTTACCCAGCAGTCTTGCTTTTAAATAGCTTCTCACATGTCTGCACTTTCTGACTTTTAGTCAAGAAACTCACCGATGCTGAAGTTGCCAGCTTCGACTCTTCACTCAGTAACAGCATCCGTATCAAAGACTGTTGTGGCTGTTTGATTCAGCAATAAGACTGGATGTTTTCATTAATCTTTAAAAGTTTAGATTCTAGGTGTCTGACCTTTTACTACACTTTGTCTGAGTATAGGAAATGATTGACTTCTATAAAACCTGCTGGCAAATATAACTGTAGATGTGAATTAAATAGTGAAAACTATTAAGGGCATGGAAATTTTGCCAGGGGAATATTTTTGCATAATTGATTAACATTCCTCTCGTGTGCCAGTTATGGCCTCAAATTGAAAATATGACGTTTGATAGATACTTATCGTTTCTCAGATGTCTTTATAATGGGTTGTACATTTTTAATTTGATGTAGGCAGCCGCTATTGTATGGAGAAGCTAATCATTTTTGTTTGAGAATGGCCAACACTGCTGTTACTACAGGTTTGAACTAATGGATTCCAATTCATTATCTTAAAAACCATATAGTTGTAGCTGATGCAGATCGGCCATGTTTACTGCTCATAAGCGGTACCTTCTCATGAAATTAGGATGATTTATCGTGTTGCGCTTGAATGGTTAATCTGATTAATTGATTATTGAAATAAGTGGCAACTAATTTAGTAATTGATTAATCATTAACTGGAGTATACAGACTCAAAAAAAACTATACATAGTTTTGGCTTTCTTTGCCTTTAAGATGCAAAAAAAAAAAACCTTTGTCTCTAAATATGTTCTACCCAGAACTCCTCAAGTGGTATTGTCTCTGCTTCACCTGGATGAAATTCTGTTAAAAAAATAAATAAAAATAAAAAAATCTCCTATGAAGCACCTTTTCCCTTCTGATTATTAATCGGTTAATGTAAAAATTAACCTATTAATCTACAAATGATTAAGGGTAGACTAAAGGAAATCTGTTATTGCATTTTGGACAATACAATGTTTATTTTCTTAAAAAAAATAGAGTTATTTATTTGATAGGTTATTTATTTCTAATATTGCAGGAAAAAAATGCTTCTGTGAAAAATCTGTAGATTGTGCCAGTTTTTACTAAATGATTAGTCCATTTTAGCAATTCTGTTATGCTACATACAGGTTTGTGTTTATGCTTTTCATTAATAATGTCTTTATTATGACTAATAATGCTTGGTTGTTCTTTATGGTGCCTTCAAATGCAGGGTAGCCATGTTGTTTGGTTTGAACTTCCCAAAGAAATTATCCATCCATTGAGTTCTGCTTATCTGGAAAAAAAGGGATGACAGGTTGAGGACTGAAACCCAGACATTTGTCACATTCGTTACTAATGGAGTATCCCGAGGGATTCCCGGGTAAGGAGGAATTTAAAGTCCCTCCAGCAGGTTCTGGGTCTCCTAAAGGAGGAACAGTGGCTCTTCTTGACCTCCCACTGGATGGTGGCGCTGCTCTCTACAGCTTAACACAGTTAGCTGAGGAAACTCATTTCAGTTTATTTTATACATCATCTTTTATGTTTGAATTTAGACGACCCATTAAATAGAGAACATTGCACTTTGTCTCCAAGTGCTCCTTCTCATAAGAGTTCAGGATCAACAACAAACCAGAATACTTGAACTCATCCACTTGAGGTTCAGACTGACCCCTGTACTGAAGGAAGGAGGCTACCTGTTTGTAGTTGAAACCCAGAATCATTGTGAAGGCAATTTCTTGAAGACACAGACCAACTTCACCTTAATATTTGACAACGAAAACCTCTAACAAGGGTAGATGGTCTTCAGTAGAGGGAACCGGCTAGACTTCTTGCTAGGAGTTGGGTATGAAGCTCTTCACTTGGGTATATAGAAACTGGAAGGCGTAGGAAAAAAAGTTTACAGTAGTTAATATTGTAAACTTGAATAAGACCTTTTTATATTCATAAATCACCTTCAATGTGGTGAAATAGCTTCTTATATGCTGTGATGTGACGGGGGTTTTATGCTGCAATACAAAGTCTTTTGATGTTGCTAACAGCGGAAATCATTTAATGTTCTATTCAGCAAAGACATTTTTATGTCCTAACAGTGAGAGCTGAATAGTTTTAGTGGCACTTTGGACCAACTGGACTTATCTCTGCTCAGTCACTGTTGCGGTCACGCAGGCTCAGCTCTGTCTGCAGTCCTTTCTTTTGTGTAAGAGGAAAGGAATGCCTGAGAGTCCTAGTAGTTTACCGATGGGCGCCGATTTCATTCCCTGTAACTTTGACTACAGGAAGGCCATGGACACAGACTATGGTTTTTCTCCTCTGTTCTCATCTGAATTGCAAAAAAAGTTCCCATTACACTTCAACAAAGTGTAATGGGAACATGGGAGCGGCGGAGCGCGTTTCCTCTACAGCGTGTGTTTGTTTTCACGATGCCAGTGCGTCATTACAGATGCCAACTTTGTGACACTGTGACCACCTGCAGTCATTAATTCATCATGACTCCTCAACCGTCGCCCTCCCTTCTGTAAAGTGAAGTCTCTCCGCACTTTGCTCACAATGCACCCTGTCACCTTTTGACTGGCTGGCATGCTGGCCGCTTTCCAGACAAAAGGCTCTTGCTGTGATTTGAAAGCTCATTTCCATTAGGAAGAATGAAGCCTGCACAGAGCAATGCTGTGACTGGGGATATGACCTTTTATTAAATAAACAAATGCATTTGGGTTACTGGAAGTTGGCCTTTAAACGTTAAGGTAATTATTTAATGTATGGAGTGTATGCTACTCTATTCAAGCTGCTGTAAATCTGTTTTTTGTTGCTAATTCTGTGCTAGCATCAGTAAAAGCTGCTGGTTCCAGACAGCACATGAGTTTATTTGTTGCTAGAGGAGTGCTACTCCTCTGTGAGCCATGTAGCGACCCAGATTTACTGCCTCGTCGAAGGAGTTACTGAGCTGAAGTACATAAAAGACTTCACTAAGCTAAACTAATGGTTGTCTGCGTTAGTATGTCATAGTTTGGCACCAGAAGGAGAAATATGTCTTTTGCAGAGCTTAAGAAAAACATGGTCTTGTTCTTTATTAGGTTCACAATCTAAATAAATTGTTTAGGTGTGGGCAAGTATGTTATCTTAGTCTGTGATAACCTTAAAGTGCCACAGTTTCAAAAATGTGCTACGTGATGCAATGGCTTTTATTTCAAACAGAAAAGCGCCATGCATTCCTACTGCTTCCAGACTTGTAGAACAATAACATATATTAATTATTACAGTTAGACTGGTATCTATAATGTTTACTATAATTTAATTTTGATAAATAGAGCCATTGTTGAGTCAAGACCAAAATCACAGAATGCCAAGATGCTGAGGGAGACCAGAATAACTCCACGAGCCAATGAGAGTCCATTTTCATTGCTGCAATCATAATAATATATAACATGTCAGCACGCTAGGTTAGCAAACTAGCCTAGAACAGATTAGCTATTTCAGAACATATACATCCAGCTAAACGTTAACTGCTGGCAGAGTAAATGGAGGTGGAGGCGTAAAATTGTTTGTGAGATTGAGACAAAACTAAGACTGAATATGTAGTATCAACACTTCAGCCTAGACCGAAAAGCTGATTTTTGTCATTAGTTAATTAGTTGGTTAATCTTTTAGCTAGTTTGCAACCAGCTGCTTAACATCCATGCAGCTGCTGTCTTACTGTTTAACAAAGACATGATTATGAATTCAGATATATTGCCTGCTCCTTCTCATCGCTTAATTTTTCCTAAAACACCAAATAAACGCTGCTTATGTATCCTAACGGCAGCTGGACTGCTGCAGAAATGAATATGCAGACATGAGACATGCTGATCCTTACTCAGCTGTATGGGTTCTTCCAAAAACAAAACAAAAATCAAGTTTGACCTAGTAAACATGGAGCTGAAAAACTGGGAGGAGAGCTGAAAAGAAGCACATTCATTTCCAGAAGAGTGATGGTGTTGGTCCTCTAGCGTCCACACATTGACTGCCCATGATTTTCAAACTTGTTAGTATTTCCAAAATGTCTATTTTGTGAAAATATAGGATCCTCTTTTAGCTAACTAATGAGAGGTAGCAACAGGCAGGGGAGGTGCAGGCAGGTTTTAGCAGTTTCAAAGCAAAGCACTTTTAGAACTCCATTGTAAGTGACCATTACCATTAAGAGAAATTAACACGTACAAATGATGCAATGGAAATTTCTTTGCTACACTTTTATCCAAAACATTAGTATACTTTAATGTCGTTAACCAGCCGACGCCTAATGGTCTTTCACAGATACAGTTTTGCTTGAATAAATGACTAAAATTGTAATTGTAGTTTTTTTTCTTAATCAGGAGAGAATGTAGAATAATTTTGTGCACCTTGTTCACTTAGTTTTTTATTACCTAAGTGAACAAGGTAATAAAAACTGTGGAAGGAGTTACTGGTCAAACTCTCCTGGGAGTCTTTCAGAGATGGCCCCAGAGCGGCTCCACTGGAGCAATTGGAGGTTAATTGTCTCTTTCATTGCCGTCTTTGCTGTACTGTCCTTAGGGCTTTTCATCTCTTACTTTCTCCTTTCTTTAATCCACCACAACCATGTTTTATGTCCTTTTTTTTTTCTCTGTTTACGTAAAATCTAATCTCAACTCTTTCTGCTTTCTAATGTGGTTATTTGTTGCAGGTTTTATTTAAAAATAATACAAAATAAGCCACCTTTTTTTGAAAACAACTGCAGAACTTGAACAGCATATATTTAGGGGTTTTTTGTTTGAAGAAAATTTAAGAGAAACATTGGTGACATTACTTTGTGCACATGATCAGCTGTGGTGATGTCAGGTTATAAAGGTTTGTGATCTAATAATCAGTGACTTTAAGCTTTAGATGGTGTCTGGTCACTAAAAGAAATGGAAAAAAGGATTTTTGAGTAGATGTTCTGTCTGTTTTTTGTAAAGCTTTGGCCTGCAGTGCTGATGATGAGTGTAACAAATGTGTATGGGGGAGTAAATACTTTATTCCCTCATCAAAAATATTTGTGGAGTGTTGCTTAGATTCTTGCATGCATGTTTCTTCTATTCAGCTCCTTCAGACTAGCCAGCAACAATTAGCAAACCCCTGGTGGAAATGCATGAGCTCATCATATGAGGTAATGAAACGTTAAACGCTTGATAGAAGAACGTTGTTGTGATGACGTGCTGAAGGCGGAGTGTTGTTAAAGAGCAGAAGCTTCTTAAAGAGACATGGGCTCAATTCAAGGTGTTTGCATTTCTTTTAAATCGTGTTTGATGTATAAAACATTTTTAGAACGACTGAAGGTAACATAGTTACTTAATTGTGCTTTAAATTGGGACTATTTATGTTGAAAACACATAATACTGCATAGTTAAAAGGGCTGATCTTAATCAGGATATGATCTCTGTCATTTGGGAGCCTAATGACAGCCATGAAAACTGTCTCAGATGGGGATGAACTGTTAGATGTGTCGTATCTCCTTTGGCTTCCTCCAGTGCACAGTAAAGAGTAATTTATATCACCGTGCTGATTTAGCTTTTACATCTTCTAGAAGAGTACATAATTTAGCAGCGCACATTGGCCTCGTTCTGCCACTCAGGATTTTTTTCTCCCTGTGAATTTCAGACATAAGTGTCTGTGGGTGTTTAATGGCAGCCATTGGCTCTTTAAAGTTTCCCCTGTGACGTATCTGCATCATTTGGATGGGATGCTGTTCAGAACTAGCACAGCCTGGTAAATCTCCTACATAAATCTGTTTGTTTTCTTAAGATAGATATATTTACATATTTGCTTAAAATTAATTCATATGAAGCCCCTCAGTCTGCAGCCACTGTCTCTTACTGGAGGAATGCTAAACAGCTCCGTGCCCCAGAAACGTGCCAAGGTTGGCAGTTCTTGCTTTCTCAGTAAGAGGATGCTCTGCAATGTGTCTATCCGTGGCGGACTACTCCACTGGGGGATAGGATTTTCACTCCAAACTGGGCCATTTGTTCGGGGATTGTGTGTGTGTGTATTGTGTTTACTGACAGTGTGTTACCGTGTTGATCAGGAAGATGCGCTGTCTATCTCCTGACACAGGCTGTCTGTCTGCCTCTCTTTGTGGGTTTGATGATGATGCGAGAATGTGATACACACACTGCTATCTTTGTCCACTCACTGCTTTAGCTGCTTTGTGCCTGAATGCTCCACAAGCACAGCGACCGCTGTCATCCTTTGAAACAAGCGCTTCCCTTGTGTCTGTGTTGCCATTTGCTGATGGTCCCAAAACAAACAATACAGTATTTTCAGGCAACGTCCAGCTCATGCCAGGCGTCAGTAAATACTCTTTATATTTCAGAGGGCTCTGGAAAAGGTCTCATCCCCGTGACCCACATTGATGCTTTTTGAAATGCCAAAGTTGAGCTCTTCTGCAGTCGTGAATGATGGCAACACACACAACCAGGCAGATGTGATGCTGTGACTGGGCCACAGTGATCCTAGTGCTGATTAATGCAACTATGAATGTGACAAACTCTCTATTCATGACTCCTGCATAGCTGAATGCTGATACTAATAATCTTTTGTTTTCAGTGTCAGAACGTTCTGGAAAGTTCCCAAAACCTAGTTTAAGAACAGCGGCAGATTATTTTAAGGAGATCTTGAATCGTTTATGTAAGAGAAAAAAAATCACACATGTATCTGATGTTTTGCATTTAGTAACATATTTCAGATTACATTTTGAAAAATAAATAAATAAATTACACAAAATGTCACAATATTCCTCTGTTTTTGGATGATTTGAAGGTTTTCTTGTTTTCTTCTTTTTTGATCAGTCAGCTTTTATCTGTAGAACATTTCAAGCAGACAAATTTAAAAGAAACGCATAAAACAACATGAGGTATTAATAAACAAAGTCAGCATAAAACAAAGAAGAAAGAAAATGACAGTGGATGAGTTATTAATAAGACACAACTGTGTAATGAGAAAAACTAAAAGAAAATGTTATGTATGTATGTATGCATGCATGTAACTAAAAGAAAATGTTATATATATATATATATAAACCACAATGCAAATATAAAAATACAAAAGTATGAAACATTTGTGGTAAAATCTGAAATAAAAGTAAATATAATCAAATAATGAAATGCGTGTCAACAGTTTAAAAAACTAAAATATAGATTATAAGGCATAAAAAAATAAAGAATTCATATTTGTAACTTTCAACTAAATAGTCAAACTGAATAGATTCGGAATAGAGATATATTTTTTGCACAGTTAAAAATTGTTACTCTTACAGAGTAGATTTTACAGATTTTTTTTTCCTTGTACTGTTACAGCATATCTTATGTGTATTATTATATTATTATATTTATGATCATGACATGCAACAGTATTTTTCTCTTTGTGCCCATTATTACACATTACAATCAAAAAGTGATTTCTTCCATAATGTCAGTGTGTGGATGGGTCGGTTTTCTCCATTTTAGTGCAGAAAATTTACTCAAGTTTCAGATCAGCTCTCAACTTGTCCTTTAAATCACCGCACTGATTTGCAGTTTACAAAATTATAATGATATAAAATTATTGGTCTACAAGGCTCCAAACATCCTTGGGACTAAATAAATCTGTACTTGTTGCTAGACATGCAACAAATAACTAAACCAGGACTCCATAATATTGGAAAATACTGATAAAATATGTATTTGTATGCCTAGTTTTTGGTTTCCTCTCCATAAATCTGTGACAATTATGATTTTGGTTAATGTCATTAGTGTCCAGTGTGAACATCTGCTGCTGTGAGATTCTGTACAACTTGCTAAGCTGCGAGTTGATAAAACTTGGGAAAAATTGGCCAACAGCTGTATCACTCCAAACACTTCTTTTTGATATGAATATTTCACATATTTCACACAGTGAGATGACAATATATTTGTGATATATTGTGCACCCATTAACTAAACTAGCAAAAAGAAATAAACTGCAAACAAAGACAACTTTTAGTTTGTATGCAGCTCTAAAACGACTTCTCTAAAAACCTGAGATGAACAGAAACTGTTGTCTCATTTAAAGAAGGTTTTGCAGAAAATGTCAAAGTTGATCACTTTTTTTGTTTTTAATTCACCTTTGTCTTTTCTTTCATGCCATATTGGAATTTGACATTTTTCTTTCAGTGTATTTTATATCTTTGCCTTATGCATGATGTACAAATAAACATGCTTATTTTGCACAATTGTTATGAAAACTGCACATTGTGGACTTGATTAAACGCTTAATATTTTTGATTTTGTATTGCAGGTGTGCAGACGACCAAGAAGTCTGGAATCCCCGCTCCGAGAGAAATCTCCTCCTCTATAACGAGAGATCGAGTTTCCCTTAGAGATCAGCTGAGGAGTTCCTCTACTAAGAGAATCGTTACCAGTTCCAGCACCTCCAGCCTCTCCACCCTGGCAAAGCAGACGCGTAGCTCGACCAAACCCCGTGCGGATGCAGAGAGCCAGGTAAAGGAGCTTCTCGCTGAAGCTAAGGCGAAGGACTTGGAGATCGACAATCTGAGGACAGAGCTGCAGCGCTGCAAGAGTAAAACCTCCCCTACTTCGTCCTTGCCTTCTACCAGGACGGTTTCAGACCAAGCGCACGCTGCTGACGATGAGCAGGGGCAGGTGGCTGAAGCCCTGGTCCTGGTTGGGGAGCTGAGGGAGAAGAACGGGAGGTTCCAGAGAGAGCTAGCAGCACTACGAGAAGAGAACCAGACATTGAAGGAAAAGCTGATTTGTTTGGAAGCTTCTCCTCTTTCTAATAAAAAGACAAGCTCGTCCGTTACCTTGGTGAATGGCGTCCCCTCAGACCCTTCAGCTTCCCAAAAGGACAAACTCGTCCCCACTGCCAACCCACTCAAAAAATCAGTCTCCTCCAGCTCCGACATTACCAAGGATTCTCCATCACCAGACTCCTCGGAGTTCGAGAATCTCCCATCGCGCTCCGAATCAGGCAGCAGCGATGTCAGCGGCGACGACGTCACGGCAAACAGGTCAGGGGGTCAGGATGCGTCAGTGCAGAGACTAACAGAGCAGATCCACAAGATGGAGGAGAGCCATCACAGCACAGCGGAGGAGCTGCAGGCGACACTGCAGGAACTGGCCGACCAGCAGCAGATGGTGCAGGAGCTAACCGCTGAGAACGAGCGCCTTGCGGAGGAAAAGCGCCTTCTGCAGACGTCGCTTCAGCAGCAGAGAGAACGTCTGGAGGTGATGGCTCAGAAGAACGAGACGCTTGCCGTCAGAGTCCAGGAGCAGGCTCAGGCTCAGGCCCAGAGGGAGCAGGAGCTGGGGAGCCAAGGGCCAAGGCTGGCCGAGTTGGAGCAGAGGTACGCCGAGCTGGTGGAGAGCTCTCGATTCGAACGGGAAAAACTGGTGGACATCCAGCAGCAGCTGACGGGCAGCTTGAGGGCTCTGGAAGAGGAACACCAAGAGGCTCAGGGTCAAGTCTGCTGCCTTAAGGAGGAGCTGGACAGGCTGCAGGCCCGGCTGGACAAGGAAATGGAAAGCAGCAGTCAGGTATCGCAAGCTGCCGAGGAACACAAAGCCACGGCGGAGTGTGTCAGACTGGAGAACAGTAGGCTCAAGGCGCAGGTGGACATAGAGAGGCAGAAGGTTGGTGAGCTGAAAGCCATGCAGAGCGCCAGTGACAGCACCGAGCTTCAGAACATGCTGAAGACGGCCCACTCTGAGAGGGACGAGCTGGAGGTGGAGCTGACCGAGCTGAGACAGGAGCTGCTGAAGGCCCAGGCTGAGACTGAGAATGTGCGAGCCACAGTGTCAAAGGTACGGACTTAGGTTGGATTTGTTTTTTCAAGTTTTCAATTCAGCATTTAATTACTGTAATAGATGGACAGACATGCATGCACCTTATTAATCCCGCCATGAGGAAATTCATGATGTGTCTCAGGAGCAAAGAACAAAATTGCACATTGGAATAAACAACTCGTGTTTGTCATGGGGCCACAAAGTCCAGCAGCTCTATGTCTCTTTCACTTGTATGCTACGTTTAGTCCTGCCGTATAAATCCGGTGCTTCTAACGCATCCGCATCAATGTGCAGCGTGTTGGCTCAGGAAGCCGGTGGACAGTGAGCGGGGTCCGGATCAGAAAGCAGCTTCTGGACCTGAACTCAGGGAAGAGAGTTTCTCTCTGTCCCATCATAATGAGGAACCGGGTCCAGTTCCATCACAGGATGGATTCATAAGGAAAACTACGGTTTCTTAGTATTATGCTTGACAGATACTACACAGTGCTCTTTATTTAACATAGGTCAACCAAACATGCTCTTTTGCATCATAACCAAATAATTCAATCTTTGTCATTTAACTAGATCTGGGAGAAAAGACACTCCAGAAAAATAATGGTTCTAGTATAATCATGAAAACCTTAAATTCATGACATTTGTGTTGGGCTGGACAATATGACTGAAAAACACAGCATGATATAAGCGCTCATAACTGTCGATATTGTTTTAAATATCTTAAATACTGCCAAAGTGGTGACATGGCCTTTCCTGTTTAATTCACAGTTTTCATTCCACGCAGTTGTTTTTGAACTTTAAGCAGTTTTGAGGAACTGTGGTGAAACATGAAACTGCTGCTGTGCAACTTATTTAGCAGGTGGTTGCTAGGTAACCAGAGATTGAGTGAGTTAGTTGATGCCAACTTGCTTAGCTGGTCATGAGAGGTTGAGCGGCTTAAGTCTGTAATCTGCCTTCGTCTCCCAGAATGCTGTGCAGTTCTGGATTGCAGCTCAGTGAAATGATCAATAAATTATTTTGGATGTGTTATCTATTTGTATTGATCAAATGTTTATATGCATACTCATTGATTTATTGCTTGGCTCTACATTTATGCTGCATTTTCTCCGTTAACTTCTGCCTGGTGACTGAGTCAAGTCAATACAGATGGGCAGACATGCAGCATTTATTTTCAGTGATATTTATCTTCACTTAAACTGTAATCCTTTGTTTCTAGCCTCTTTGGTTTTCCCCCAAAAAACCCTCACAAACACAGCAGTGAGTCAGGGCTGGTAAAGGCTCTACAGTGTTAGGTGTGTCTCTTTTAAGTCATTATTTTGGGAGGTGCCAACAACATAGTTAGACCTGTTCACCCGAGTCTGATCTCTTGAGTCACACAGCTGTCCTCTGCCAACTGGATGTGAAAATGAGGTGACTCCATAACTTCCCTGACAAGCATCTTAATCTATCACATCGTCATGGCGTCAGCTGTGGAACGTCCCAAGTGGCTACATCATCCACTGGTTTTAGTAACCTGACCTCATAGAGATGTGCCTCCCAGACAACCTCAATAATCCTCCTCTGACTTCAATATCTGTAGTAAATAAAATAGTTTTTCTTCTGTTTAGACTTTAATTTAACATGGAAGTGAGAAAGACTAAAGCGATCTTGAGTAACCTTTAAATGTATTTAGAAACGGCAACACCACAAAGTGACCTAGAGTGACTTTAGATGCAGTGCATCTAGTACATTGCACGAGCTCACATAAACACACAAACTTTATAAACATCGTGTCCATACACAGGTGGAGTCCACATGCCAGCAAGTTCTGGAAAAGGCTGAGAAGAGAGAGCAGGAGCTGAGCGACCGGGTGACTTCCCTGGAGGAAGCTGGAGTTCAAGCGGAGAACCAAGTGAAGGAAATGAAGGAGACCATCTTTGAGCTGGAGGACCAGGTGGAGCAGCAGAGGGCGGTCAACTGTCATACTAACCAGGCGGTCCTGGACATGGAAAGTATGTACTGATCGCTGGTTTGTTTGTTTTGCACTGTTGCGTGGCGTCTTAACCGAAGCTAACATCAAAATAATAAAAGAAAATGAGAGACTATACATAAGGGCTGGGCATTTATCATGTCGTTTATAATTTATCGCAATAGATTTCTCAGTATGATGAAAATTTGGATTTATTGTTGTCACAATAAATTCCAATTAAGGACATTTAAAACCTTCCAAATTATCCGTAGTTCAGCTTAGTGATGCAAATCTCACTTCCTGTGGTAATTTTTATTATAAGATTGAGATTAATTCAAAACCTGGTGAATAAATGAGAAATTATTAGGGTTGTTCCTTTTGCTTTTCACTTTAGAAAGATCTGTGATTTTTTTTTCTGTGAAAATGTCGCCATAATTTGCAAAAAGTGCCTGTGCTTGCAGACCAGGTTTGCTACATTCTAGTCTTATACAAAATCATTCAGAGAGCCACATATTGCCTACTAAGCAGCACTCTGGTGACCCCTGATATAGATATAATAAAGCGAAGTGCATTTTTTAAAAATATAAAAGCTTGTCGCATTTATGAAGTGTTGTTGCAGTTTATGATACAATCCAGTTTGTGTAGAGCGTTTATTGGCATAAACGGTATACAATTTACAGTAAGATAATGATTAATTACTTTTGTTGATGGTCCCCATCTCTGGATTTTTGTTCATATTTTATAATCACCTGATCATCTTGGGTTAAAGTTCAATGCACAGTTTATAAAGGGCTCCATCTAATGTAATGGTTATTAGCTGAAACAATCAGAAAGTTGATCTTACTGCCATCACATGAATCTACTTCAAACATTTCTCATGCTGAAGTGAGTGAATCTTCAGCAGGGTAGACAGAGTGACTGCATAGTGTATCATGACACTAATATAGGATCATGAACCTGACACTGAGTAGCATTTGCATGCCTTTTGTTGCACTGGAGCGCATGGGGTATGTGGTGTTTCTAAGATGCTTTGCTCATGTCACAGAAAATTTCAACATAGTAAAACTATATTCCAAGTTCCACCATTAAAATGTGAGGCCTATGCACAATGCAGCTATGGGGATATAAGCATTATAAATACTTTGAAAATAGCCATGAAGAAAATCTCTCCACAGTTCCAACAAAAGCTGAAGGTTTACACATACATAAGTGCCAGATTTACTGCAGGGCTGTAGGATTATTTAAGCTCAGTCTGCCCAGACCGGTTCCCAGGAGGTCTCTTTAAACATCCAAGGGGAGTGTAAAGTGAAGCACATCTAACGTTGATTAAAAAACGTTAATATTACTGTTGTAAATCAGGGCAAGTTATATTGGCTTGATAATATTATTGCAGCGACCGAGACGTACTTCAAGAATAGTTCTGTTATTGGAAGTTTTATTTTTAGAAGAGTTGGCTGCTGTTTCTCTAACATAATCAAACTGTTCACACACTATAGTAGTGACTGCTACTGCGGTATGTATGTTTAGTTTGTTATGCTGTTTTTTTTTAGTTTTTTTTTAAATATCTGAACTTTTCTGTTGCAGATCTTGTCAAAAAGATTGAGGAGCAGAAGGGTGAAGCAGAGCGACAGCTGAAGGTTTTGAATCGACAGATGAAGGTAAGAAATCTGTGACATGGCGTTCTGCTTGAGTTCAAAAGCTCAATTAGTCTTTGTTTGCTGCTCCAGTTTGGATCCGTTTGGATAATACAGGTCATAAAATATTTCACCGTATTTCAATAAAGACTGATATTTTTGGAAATACAAATACTCTACATATACAACATGTTTTTTTTTCCTTGATCTACCTAAAAGTGGGAATCAACCAAACCGTTCTGCCTTCTTTAGGAAATGTGTATTTTCTCAATTATCAGACAATAGAAAGGCATGCAGAATTCTTTGAGTTTATAAATGTGCCAATAATTCATAAATATCATCGAAGAGTAAATGGGTCATATCTGATATTCACCTCAATGCATCGGGCCAGTTAGATGAACTCCGACACCTGACAAGATGCCAGAGGTTACTGGAAGTGAAGGAAACACTGTGAGAATAGAAAAGACAGAGGGGTGAGAAAATATTGGGTTAATCAAAACTTATGCTGTCACAGTGACGTGTTTTCCTTGCATCATTTAGCCCGCAAAACATTTTAGGTCTTAATGTTTTGCATAAATATCAGATGCATAAAATAGCGCGACACTGACAATTTTTTGGAAATCAATATTCCAAAGAAATACTGTTTTTTGGTGTCACTTTGAGATAAGGTTGATTTCCTCTGGCTTGTTTTTTCCTCTCTTGCCTTCATACCAAAATAAAATTTTCCGCTGAGCTCTGTTCAGATAGCATTGACATTTCTTTCTAGCCTTCCTGCCACGAGCGAGAAGAAGGCTTACCTTGTGTGAGAGAGATTAATGTGAAACAGCAGTTTTCTATTTTGCAACAAAGACAAAATGATACAAAGGTGATATTATGAGTTGTCTTTAATGTACTAGCTGTTAGTACAGTTAGCATTAGTAAAGTTTCAGTCTCCATGTGAAATCCCAGGAAGATATAAATCCTAACATCCCAACTGAAATTTCCAAAAATCTGTCAACATTTCCAAATCTATCATACTCCATAAGGTTAAAAGTTTAAAAGAATTAAATAGAACTATTTTTCTGTAATATGATCAGCCTTCCTGGAACCTGCTAAAGCCAGCTATGACACAACGTCCCAGTAGGCGGTTTGAATTTATGTCTGCTTTTCATGCCCAAAAAATGTGCAAAAGGAAGAAGGTCAGTGTGACACAAATTAACAACCTTTAGCAGCCTGAGCAGCTAACGAGCCCATCTTGATAACACCCGGCTCCGTGTGTGGAGACGAAATAATCGCATGCAGTTGATTATCGAATGGATCTTGCCGATCAACTGCAAACTGATGGAGACTAAAGTATTGCAAAATGTTACAAATAATGTCAATTGAATGCAGACACTCTTATTGTTACATTTTGTCTTAAAAATTATGAAATAAGCAGATGAGTGGTGTTTTATCCCCATGTGAAAGGTTTGTGTCCGTTTTGTGTTTCCTTTCAAGGTTTTGTTTTGCGCAGTCCAGACATATAAAAACAATTCAGATTATACCTACTGATAGCAGAAGGTCTATAGCAATTATGAATTGATACAAAAGGATCGTCTGTGACCAAAAAAAACTGCAGTGTTTTGTAATCTGTATAAAATTAAAGTTATTCCAAGAATAATCCAAACAGATTTTCTACTTCATTCTGTGGTCTATAATACTTTTAAACAGTTCAAGAAATGTGGAATAATGTTGGTGTTTTGAAGGTTAGGAGCCGGGTCTGGACTTTTGTCATATCAAGAGTGCAACATTAACGGCTGTCCATAACATGTGCAGGAGGTTTTTCAGGAATTTGTCCAAATGAAACTTTAAATGTTACCTTTCTTGGCTCGGAACCATCACACAGTGGAAATATGGATTGTGGTCCAACAATTGAGTACCATTATTATTATTATTATTTTAAATAAATGAACACAGTTTAGGACTTGAGGAAGTGTTCAGTCCAAGTCCAAACATTTGGGCTGTGTGATGATATGAGGTTGTATTGTTGTTGCACTTGGCAAAATTGTTGAGATTTATTGTAGAAAATTCAAGGGCAGATTTCCAGTAAACATCTGGGAATAATTTTCATCTTTTGAAAAAACTCAGACAAAAGTATTAGGCAGTTGTAGGTAAAGAGATGGGTATTTGTTTTGTTTTGTCTTTTTAAAACAAAAATAACTTAATCTGGTAATTATAAATATAAAATATGATTTTTTTTTTTAAATAGAAGTTTTATTTCTTATTTGGAGAAAGCACCATGAAAAGCTTATCATCAACTTTGCTTTAACTAGAAAAGCACCAATTAGAAATTATTTGGCCAATTTTCAGTCACCAACAACCTAATGATTTGATTTTAGCCAATTGTTATTTATACTCTTTAAAACGTATAAATACCAATGTACTTTTAAATGACAGCAAACAGTCTGTTTCTCTACTTCGTGTGATAACATAATTTTAGTAATATTTCAAAACAGAAATAAAATGCCATAGCTAACACTTTAAACTGTATTTAAGCATATTGCATTAACATTTTGTGTAATTAGCACAGCTGACATGTTTGAAATGACAGAACTGACATTTTAAACTGTTTTTAGACATCTTGTATTAATTAGCATTTAGCATGATTAGCATAGTTAGCATACTGTGATAGTAGACCCTTAGTTTAGCTGTTGGATTCCCTTAAGAGTCCCAACTATTTCTTAGGCAGCCAAGTTTCTTCTTTTTTTTTTCGTTTAGAAACCAAAAAAACAGGCCAAATCTGTCAGCGGAAGTCCATAAATCCACCACATGCTATCGGCTAATGTTAGCTTGCAAGATGTCCCTTGCAGATTGAACTGAACTATTTGCTAGAACAAACCAGACCAAGTTTTACTTTGCAGGTTGTAGCAGCTTCATAGAAAGTACAGTTTCTTTTCTAGAAGCCTCCTAAACTTTTTCTGCTTCTTATGTCTTCATTTTTAGACCTTAGCCTAACTTTCAGGCATCCTCAATCACTGATCAGAAAAATATTGGATTCTTCTAAGTTAATGACTGATCAGAGTTGGTTTAGAAGAAAATCGACCCATTCTGGTTGCCAGCTATTTTGTCAGTGCAGCTTTTTATTTTAAAACCTGATGTGAAATTGCGACAACAGCTAAAGTTTAGCTTTTCGTCTTATGGAAAGTGTTTCAGACCTAAACTACAGCCAAGCAAATGAAACATACATAAACACATACAGCATTACTGTTTCCAGATTGGAAGAATCATTGCTTTTTATATTTTCATCTTTAATGTCAGATTTGGTGTTATGTGAATACGACAATCATTTATGATTCCTGCAAAAAGATCCGGACAGAATCCTGATTGATCTTTCATGCACAATTCATGATAAAACCCCAAAGGGTTTATAATCCTGTTTAATCAGCCAAGCATGGCAGCCTCAGACCTTTAAAATCCTGAGATTCATCTCTTTTCCAGATTGTTTCAAATAGTCTTGGCAGCTGCATCTAAGCCGACCTTTATCATAGAAAGACAAAAAATTTTTTCATGCATTTAGGGACTCTAAGGAACCATTCGCACTATTTTTAACATACTGTTAATAAGCAACATCCTTTTATTTATTCTTAGGCTTCAGTTTTGGAGCGCTTACTAGCGATCAGTGACTCGCAAATGGTTCTTTTATTTGCCCCTGTGTTGTTTTTCTTTTAAATTTGCATAAATTAACTGCTGTGCCTCAGCCTGTGCTGATCCATGTGTTTATGTGTTTAGGAGGAGAGAGAGGAGTGGCGGCGTTTTCAGGCAGACCTCCAGACAGCGGTGGTGGTGGCCAACGACATCAAAGTGGAAGCTCAGCAGGAGCTGCGCGCTCTCAGGAGGCAGCTGCAGGAGGAGCAGGACCGCAACGCGAAGCTTTCTGCAGACCTGCAGGCCATGCAGGGAGTCAGGTACTATCCACTGTTTCCATCCCCCTTACACCCACCCAGCCATCTCCTTCCAGCCCCCTCAGGCACCAGGCTGCAGTTCCTTTCTCTCTGAACGTACCAGGATGTGACAAACCTACCAGAGTCCTGCCAGATCTCCGCGCAGCAACAATCTTTAGACAAGTGGCCCAAATGATCCCGTCTTGAAAGAAACTCTTACTCAAGAGGTTCCCAAATTTCCTGTTTGATCCTAGGCGAGGATCATCGGAGGCATAATTAAGAGCTTCGGTGTTCGTGTTCCTGGGATTTGGCAGACTCTGTAGGTCAATGAGCCATCTCCTGCAGTTTTATTTTCCCTCTGTATTTTTTACTCCTTTTAAAGCTGCTGCCCTTTCTGTTTCCCTCTTCAACATATATTATGACCTGTGGCAAACATTCGAATTTCACACTCGAAACACGTTACATGTGAAGAAGTCAAGTGGTAGTTGTAATCAAAAACAGATTTTATACCAGTTTACTTCTGTTTACATAATGGAAGCCTGGCAGTTTTATTATAGGCATATTTAAAGTGCCAAATTAATTTAACATTTCACATTTTGTCACACTAAAGCCAAAAACTTCAATTTATCTTATTTGATATCCTGTGTTAGATTACATGCGTCAAACTCGAGGTCCACGGGCCAAATCTGGGCCGCCATAGCTATTTATATGGCCCTCAAGACCCTAAAGGGCCATATAAGTAGAACTTCAAGATAAGTTAGGTGCTTAGGTGTCACTTATTTAGTCAAAGCAGTTTTTATTTATATATTTCAAAATTACCTGGGTGTGAAAAAATTTCTAATATTTGATTTTATGAAGCATTCATTGAATACAGAGAAAGCTATACTACTTTTAGTACTTCTATCGATCATTTTATTGCACTTTAATTTATTCTGCCACAACCGGCTCTTTGAGGACATCCATGATCTTGGTGTGGCCTAAAACGGAAATGGGTTTGACACCTAGTGCATAAATGTGAATGAATATGATACATGATTTTATTTTTATTTTTTCTACACTTAAAAACCTGAAAAAACTTTTTTTTCTGTATTTATACTAAGATTAAACAACATTTCAGTGGACTTTATTTATGAGTTAGCTCACTTTTGAAGGTAGCTGGTTGGACAAAGAGTATTGCAGTAAAGTAGAATACGTACCACATTTTGCATATTTTTATGAAATATTTCAAAACTATGTTCAGTTGTCCTTTCACTTAAAAATGACAAGCTAGTCTTTGCTGGTCTAGCTTACCAAATCCCATTTAAATATGTTGAAGTTGTAGTGTGACGAAAGGCAAAAAGGTACAAAAATAGCTCTTAAATCCACTTAAAAATGAAGATAGCTGTGGTCTATGTGTGATTTAGCAAAAGAGTCCTGAAAATCCAAATGATAAAAACTTAATGGTGGTTTGTTATAATATTATCATCACTCCAGATGAAATACTTCTCTGTTAAAATAGATTGTTTATTATTTTAAGCACTTGAGCATGCTTAAAATTATTTAAAAAAAACAAACAATTGCATTAGCACGAGATACGGAGCAGTACCCCTGTATTTAGTTTCTGGTATTAGACCACGTCTCGATCACCAAACTTTCCCCAAGAAAAGCCGTTATGCTGCGTCCGCTCCCCTCCTCCATCAGCTGATGTCTCTGTTAAAGACGTCCGTCTGACGAGCCTGAAGTCCAGGTGAGTCCTCAGCCAGCCTGCCGCTCCCCGTCTTGTGTGCTGCCAACCCTCACTGACCTTCCTCTCTGTGTTTGGCTTCATGCTGCTTCTTCAGCCTGTCTGACTCTGTCTGCTTCTCCATACGCTGGCTGACTGCACCCGTCGGGCTACCATTCCCTCCCGGTTTGCTCTTTAAACCTGTGGATCTGGTGCCACCTGCTGTTGTTTTCGATGAATAACACTCCTACTTTTTTTTTTGATGGAAAAAGCAGGATGATGATGGCTGCACTGGCATGACTTGGACTGAACTCATGCTGTTTTTAACGACACAGATATATATCCATAGCATCTCCATCACAGGGTGATCTGGCTGTATGAGTGACTGTTTCAATCTCATGAGGTGTGCATGGAAGAGATGAGGAAAAATATGCCCAGAGGTTCTGGCTTTTTAAATGACATGAAGAAGCAAACATGTGTTTTGTTTTTTTAAAGTAGACTTTCTACATCATTCATTTTTAATTTTCTTATCTTTTTTTTTCAGAATCAGCACTGGAGCCACTTTTGACACCAAGACGGCAGTGGAAGGACACTAGAGAGTGACCCTCATCTCAGCATCATGTGAAGACAGTGTTATTGTTGCACTTCTATTTTGTGGAAACCAGCTTTGTTTTGACTCACTGTGCAGAAGGACGTTCAGGCCTTCATGGCTTCATTTCTCCCTACATGGCTAAAATATTTTTGGGGACTTTTTAAATGAGAGTACTCTATTTTATTTTCTCACTGAGTGTTCTCGTTTTGTCTGGACTGTTGGGTTCTTGTGTTGTGGACGACTTTTTAAATGAAATCTTTTGTGCCTTTGAGAAATTGGAGAAGATGGAATGGCCTGATATGGTGAAGGGTTTAACAAATGCTGAATGTTTTAGGTTTGGCAGAGCTAAGGATTTCTATCACTGAATTTGCAACATTGGAAAACGGCTAAATCTTGCTTTTAAATGCAAAAGCAAGGACATAAAATAAATAAAAAAATAATCAGTTTTGTAATATCTCCACATCCCTTTAGGAAAAATATAGAAGCACTGCTGTTAGAGGATGTTCAGTCTGTTGTTTTGCCTTTTGAGAGCAAAATAGAAAACATTATGCATTATATGCAGTATAACAGAAAGTTGTTTAAATGAACCATTCATTCCTGATTGCACATGTAAAACGCCTTACATAATATGAGCTTGTGACATGAATTCCAGGAATTAACCATTCCAAGTTTTGGAGCTGATTAACCGTGACGTAGCAGCGCTGCTAGCAGCTCGTCTCTCTGAAGACGAGCTGCTAGCTGCTCGTCTTTCTGCTAGCTGCACTGATTTCTCTCTGAAATCAGTGCAGCTGTGGTCAGCTTTCTGCCAGGGTCAAAGGTTTGCGCCGACAGTGTGTAAAATACCGGAACTACCGTATTTTTCGGACAATAAGCCGCTACTTTTTTACTACGCTTGAACAATGCTGTTTAGCCCGATGCGGCTTTTCTTTGTTTTGTTTTTTTGTTTTTTTTTTCAACCACCAGGGGGCTCCTTAGCAGGAAGTGAATCATTGGAAGTCAAAACAGGAAATCAAAGAAGAAAGCGCTAATTTACATTTAAGAACAAGCACATGCTACAAACTCATATGATGCGTCTGTTAAGTTGAGGGCTATCGATCCTGGCAGTACAGGAGAGAAATAGAGCCTCTTCACGTAAGCTCGGCGTGAACGAAACCACGGTTCGGCTTTGGAGACGAAGATTTATTATTCCTTAATAAATCCAGGAGATTTATTAGGAAAACTGAGAGCGGCGGAGATACCAGCGGCTTACAGCCCTGTGCGGTACGTTTCTAGTTTTTTTGTTTTGTTTTGTTTTTCCAAAAAAATTGTAGGTGCGGCTTATAGTATGGCGCGCTATAGTCCGGAAAATACGGTACATAATATTAGTTTGTGATGTAAATTTTATTCTTCTTTCGGATTAAAAAAAGTAAAAAATAAAGTAAGTTTAGGTGTACATGTTTTGACTGCATTACCAGAATCCAAAAGTTTGTACATTTAAAACTATAAGGTACCAGAATGTAGTAATATTTATAAGCATAGAGGAATAATCAGCTGATCTGAGTCTTTATCATTATGTGTGGGCCAGAAATGAATTTCCATAAGACAAAATGAAATGGCTGGATGTCTATGAAATATCGGGTGTTATTTGAGTCCATCTGAACCAGAACCTCAAGGTTCTCCTTTGCAGAATGAAGTTGCAAACATCAGCGTAGAGTTGACCACATCTGCTGCTGCTCACGTCTCGCCTGCCGTAGTGAGGAATAGATCATGGAAATCGTCAGTATCCGGGGTAAAACCGAGCCGCACATTCACCGGTCTGAGCGCGACCTGCCAGTGGAAAAGAACCTTGATTTGCAGAATTAAAGTTGTGCAGTTATTTGTTTTAGAAATCCAAATTACAGGGCAATTCAGTATTTCTCATAAATTTTCCTGATCATGTCAAAACTATTTGGTGTAATTCTTAGTGGTCATGGTTTTGCAGCAACGAAAAAAAAAAAAAAAAATCAGACTGAACATCCTCCATCCAGGAGCTTTAAGGATCTCTTGTTTTGTTTAGTTTTTTTTCTGCTCATATCTTGTTACTGTTTTTGTATAAAATACGTCACTGACAACTTTTTCTTGTTGGTCTTTCTTCTGCTGTTCAAATGGAGTGCGGTTCATTTTTTTAGCCGTAAGATGGCGCTGTGGATCACATTTTGACACTTTATTAGGCATCTCAGCTTCGAGGTCTCCCATGTTTTACAGTTGTGTATTTTTTGTTGGTAGAATTATTTTTACATGCAGGTGTCATGATATCATGCTGCCAATATTAGGTGTACTTCTGGACCAATCGAATTGTCTTAAAATCAGAATTCAAAATTATAGACCAATAAAGCTGTGTTCCCGAAATATTTACACCACTTTCAAATATTTATATTCTATATTTCCTCCTTTTTGCAAAATCAGAATTTAATATATTAACCACACGGACCTTTTCTAACCTTTAGCAGATTCCAATAAATTACAAGCTTTACATGTTTATATGTAAATATTTTCTTCGCCTTCCGTTTAAACTCTTAAAGAGCGTCACATACCACAGTTGTAGAATCATACCGACAGTGCGTGTGAAATATGAGGTCCTTTCTACAACCCAACGTTGAAAAGCCATATTATCCAAGCCGAGTGAATGGTACTGGTGCTCAAGTACGTTAGGTTATATAAGAAAAGATGAAATGTTTGGAAAAATCTTTTTATGAGGCCGAGCATTCCTGTTCATATTGTGATAATTTATTTTGCCGAGGAAGGCCTTGGCTGTTTTTGGTTTTTCCTGTGAAGTTCTATGTAAATGTCTGACTGTTGTTCATTAGGTGAATAAATAAGCAAAATGTATCCAGCCCCGTGGCTTTTATTTACACATCAAACTGCCTATGGTGGTAGCATCATAATGTGGGGTTTCTTCACTGATCGGGATCAATGAGAATATGGGGAGGGGGTTTTATATAGAGGCCGGCCCAGAGGAAAACCCATAAGGTCTGAGATAATGCGTGCGACAGTGCGGATCAGTCACAGGACTCTGATCCAAATCCAAGTTGGAATCTGTGGAAGATTATTGTTTACAGATGATCTCAATCCAGTTTGACTGGATTGAGATCATCCAGTTATTTATTTTTTTATTTTTTGCAAAGAATTAAGTTTTTTTTCTTATTTTTATTTGTAAAAACAAAATGGAAAAACCATGAAGGATTTGCAAGGTTTGAGGTGTTTGAATGCTCATCTCATCTCGTCAGTACATTTAGAACACTTTTTATTTCGAAGCATTCATTCCTACTCATCATCAGGATGCGTCAGGACTAACATGGAAGATTTTGGATCAGAAATGGACCTCCCCCTTCCGCCACCATTAGCAATATGTTTTGCTTGAGTCTATGCAGCAATTGTGTTTATTGTGTTTGCCAGGTCACAAGGTGATGATGGCCGAGCGCTGGACTCCGACGGCGGCAGCAGCCAATGGTGCGGCATCTCCGTGATCCCCGGCACGTCACCCGCCGACGCCAACGAAGACGCCAGCTCGGAGCCCGGAGCGACAGTCAAATCCCTCATTAAGTCCTTTGACACCGTTGGACAGAGTGAGCACCGAGCACACGCAGACACAAGCAGTGGCCTGTCCAGGCGTCCCGTCACATCAGCGTAGCTGTAGAGGAGAACAGCTGATGAGCAGCTGTGGCCTCCGGCGTTCATGTCTGGCGTTTCTCAGCTCGTCAGGTCTGGGCAGGCTGGGTGAGGGATGGGGGGGCGGAGGAGGTTCTGGTGTTTGTCAGGAAAATCATTTGGCAGCGATCAACATGAGATGAGCTGCAAATCTGGGACTTATTTGCTGTTTTAGTAAATGTTCCTTTTTTTTTTTTTTAGATGGTTTCTCACGGGATTAACACAAATCTGGAAAGTGTGGCATGCATTTGTATTCAGATATTTTGTATAACCCCTTGTCACTGCACATGTACTAGGGTGTTTCTACCAGCTTTGCACATTTACAGATGTGAATTTATGGCCATTCTTATTTGCAAAAATATCCTTAAATGTCTTAATTTAAGGATATTAAATTAAGACATTTAATATCTTAATTCTTAAAAGTAATACAGTCTGTGATCATCTGACCAGAGGACCTGGTGCACCACATGGCCGGTGGCAAACTCAGAAACTGGACTTTAATGTTTACTTTGAACTTATTATTGTAGTTATAGCTCTCGTACTAAAAAGTCTGGTTCATACAGGGCATGACAAATACAGAAGCAGTCCTGTCTGCAGATTCTCCCACATGAGCTGTGCTTCTCTGCAGCTCCTCCAGAGCTACCATGGCTCTCTTGGTCCCAAGAGCATCTTCTGGGGCTTTACTGGACCCAGTTTTTGGAGTCAGTCGTGCTCCTTTACATGTGCAAAACCTATGATATTATTTTCTAACGTAACTCTGCTTTAAACTTCTCCACATCTTTCTCCCTGAGCTGCTCTTTAATCTCAATGTTGCTCTTTATTCACCGTTCTCACTGATTCGTATTGCTGTTAATATACCAAACACAAGCTGTGACACCACAGCCTTAATGAGAAACAAAAAAAAACACTCAGACATTGATTGTGGATATTCCAGATGGTCCATGTCATGCGGTTCCGGTGCTTTCCACCCCTAGAAGTCCTCTGAGTGGGATCCCCGTGCGCACTGCACCAGCTGCAGCCGTCTCCCCCATCCAGGTACTTAAAACCTCGGCCTTCATCCAAAAATTACATGTAGGATTTGGTGGAGACGAACTTGCTTTAAACTTTCTTTTTGTCTTTCTTCTTTTAGAGACATTCCTACGTTAAGCCACTATCAAAGACGCTGGAAAAAAGAATAAATCATGGAGAGTTCGCTCATCCTCGTGGTATGTAACACTCGGTCCAAATCTTATTTGATCTGCTCTACCAAATTTGATCGGCTGTTGCGTGATGTAACAATCTGGTTCTCTACAAAAAATATGGAATTGAGGCTCCTGTTTACTTTTGCTAAGTGTGCAGCACGTCTTCACCATACTATGGTGAAGACGTGCTGCACAATTCTGGATAACAATTCTGGATAAAATCTTCTCTCATGAGCCAGAAATCTGTTGATGCCCATCAATATTTTGACACAGCCAGCTTCTTCAGCAGTGACCTTCCACTGAAGGCTCTGACCAAACCAGAATTTCATTTTGACTTTGCGCTGGTCTGTGGGAGGAAGCCGGTCAGAGTGAAGGACGACATGCAAACAGCAAGCAGAAAGAAATCCAGTCAGCCAGCACTGTCCTCACCCAGAGAGCCGACCGTCAGATTTTGTTGTGTCCTGGTGAAATTTACATGTGCATTCAAATTCCTTTGGCTCTCACGCAAGACCAAGTGGTCGTTTTAAAGGCAAAGTTCTGCTGATTCAATGTCCTCAATGACAGTACGATGAATACAGACAATCAAACAATCGACTTCTGCTGGTTTCTTACTGACTTTTGCCACTTCCTTCTAGAAAAACACATTTAAAAGCAAATCTGAAAATGTTCTTAAATGTGTCATGGTTGATTTGTTTCCAAAGCCTCCCCTGAGGAGCTGCTGTAGGAACATAGTTTCCTGACTGGAAGCAAACATTTCCAGGATATGCTCTGTTTTTCGACTGTTTTGTCACATTCTTCTGTGTCCACATCCGTCTCTCGCGTCCTTTTGATTCCGCAGATAAGTTGTCAAGTTTTGGCGAGGACCTGAAACCAAACAGTCTCATGAGGAAGAGCCCTTCACTGGAGAGTGTAATCAAAAGCCCAATTTCGCTCAGCAGCCGCACCGCATCGTTCAGCTACAGCCGAGGAAGCAGTAAACTCAGGTATCGTCATTTAGATCTAAAGATGAGCTTAGAGACACAGGAACAGTGTAATTACAAGAAAAGCATTAAAACAAATTCAGCTTCTTTCTCGCTTTAAAAATGTTTGAAACGCCCAACTTGATTGCACTTATTTGGTGGTGAAAACTCTTAAAAATATATGTATATATTTTATAAGCTCCATCACCAAATTCATTGGCATCCCAACATTTCTGTAAAAATACATTAATGGTGTATTTTTTTTTTTTATTCTTTCTTTCCTATAAAATTCGATCAAAGTAACAAACAACTTGTATTCATGACTTTCTTGGATATAAATATCACGTGACAAATTGGCCTTTTTCTCTTAATCACTTCAAATTGAAAAAAAAACGTCAAACATGCCATTTACAGACGAGAGATACGTACTTGTGGAAACGGCTTAAAGAAAATGGCTACTTGCCTAAAGTGACAATTAAAATAGCTGCGACTGTATCAATAAGTTTTGGATGATGACTCAAACGGGAATATTTTGCAAACACAGATGCTCCAAACTTTGCAGGCACCGTGCTGATTGAATGTTACCACAGAAATATCTGTTCCTGTTCGTCAGATAAATTACAAGCAATTCCTTCCTACTGGGATTTTTTTTTTCCCCCAACAGAATAAATGTCAAGTTTTTAACAGATGCGTTTGTTAAAGTTTTTTTTTTTTTTTTAAGTTTTTTGCCAATAATTGTGAGCGATGCTGCTAAGCTAAACTGTGAAAGAAAGCAGTGTCTCCTGTAATTGTGCGCCAACCCGTTTGGTTGTTTTCAAACGGATATGTTTACCATTTGCCAATTTCAGAACATTAACCCTTAATTATTATTATTACTATTACTATTTTTTGCCTTCATGAATCATCAAAAGTAAAACTACTTCACTCCAGCAACTGGATATCCTTGAGTGACATTAATAGATGTACTTTTATGTGTTACAGTCAGGCAGTAAAGTTGGTTAAAACTATCAACGCCGTCTTCTTCTAAAACTCGGCCAACAGTACGAAGCTCTGGCTGCAAAGACACAAAGGTCTGCTAGTCCAAATCTGATATTGTTGCATTACTAAACTTTGTATTCAGCATCACAGCGATTTAGTCACTCGCATAATTTCTCCACAGAGATCAGCTGCATCTGTTACCGTGTTTAGTATGTTTAGTAAAACTCCATTACTACAAACATGTTACGGAAATGATATTACACGTCTGGATAGTAAAGTTAAAGAAACGACAAGTAGACGATAAAAACATAAGGGTTAGTAAATGTGCAATTTACTAGCCCTTATGTGAGAACCGCTGCGTTATTGATGATGTTTGCAAATGCTCACCGATTCTGGAGTAATTTAAAATGGCAAAAACATGTCCGCTTCCAGCACCGCGTAGCCTGAAACGGGGAAGTAATGAATTCAACAGCAGAGCTGCAGTGACGTGTGAAATGTTTAGCATGCTGAGTGGAACGACCATGTCTCATGTCCTTCCCATGGCCTCCAACCCCAGGGAGCAAGTCCCTAGAATAATATTGCAGATAGACGTTAAACCTATCCGTCATGCATAGGATTTCTTTCCTTACTGATTTACAACTGTGCACGTTGTGCATGATGTCTGGAAACATTTGAGTGTGGGACCACAGGGACGGGGGGGCCGGTCAGTAAAACGGGCCCCCACTCTGCACTGAGATGGTTCCAAGTAAACGTGGCTCCGCTCTGAACTCTAAAACAAATAAACGAAAGTACAAAGAAGCTCCGGAATCATCATGATAGTGCAAGATAAGATAAATTCCCTCCCGTAATGAAAATTTGCAAATCAGAGGGGCTTTTGTTTTTATATGAAGCAAGGAAAACTAGTGAATTTGTTTTTCCTTTAGAGCAGCACCAAACACAGATTTTGAACCTTAATTTTCCAGTCTCGGTTTCTCCTAGTATTCTTTTCTACTTCCTGGACATGTAAGAAGTTTAGCTGCCTTTTCAGTAAAATGTTTGTATTAAAGTGAATCTATTCTTTCTTAAAAACTCTCTTAAATTGCACTTATGTCTCTCGGTATCACTGATAATCTACAAAAACACTCAGATCTTCCAGGTTGTAGAATCAGAATCTATATGAATAAATTTAGCACATCTAATTTTCTCGACGACAGACGATCGCTCAGTAAAAATTTTGTTTTTAGGCATGCTGATTTCTTCCCATGTATCAAATTTTCTCCTATTAGAATACATTTGCATTTGTTTTCCTGTATGCCCTGCAGCTCTGAGCTTTGCATTTCAACTAAATGATATCGTTAATGTGCCTTATTTAAGTTTGAGATTATATGTTTAAAAAAAGACAATAAATTTTGCTGTTGCATAAAAATGTTTAACCATGTGATCTTTTATTTTTCTGTCGCTACAGAGAAGAACTTTTGAAAAGGAGAAATAAAAGTCATCAAGTAGTTCTATGAGAAATCTGAGAAGAATCAGATGTTTGTTTTTTTGTTTGTTTTTTTAATTAGGCCACAAATTTAAAATTAGTTTGCACAATTCATTCTTTGTGAGGACAAACGTTGCTCTAATCCGGCATAATTTTAGCTGTCTGACCAGCTATGATTAGCAAGCTTCCTCCACGTTCACACAAATAATAGTGTGGGAGTGGGAGTGGGGCGGGGGGGCAGTAGAAGAACTGAACTAGATATCGCACAAGTTGTACTCCAGATGACATCTCTCCTCTCTCCCTCTCCTCTGATTGCGGCCCGCGTTCCCCTGGTGACAGTGTGGAAAGAACGGACCCCTTGGCCGCTCTGGCGCGGGAGTACGGAGGATCTAAGAGAAACGCTTTACTGAAGTGGTGCCAGAAGAAAACAGAAGGCTATCCGGTAGGGATCACAGGCCACAGACCGCTCTCAAACATGAGACGTGCTCCACACACTTTCACGCCCAGCTCTCCTTCACGTCTACGTCTGACAGTTTGATTTTTAGCCTTCGCTTCCCTGGTTCTCATTAAAAAGGTGAGCTGACACCTCCCATTCTTTGCTTTATATGGCATAACGCGATATTGATTATTCTGACCCCAGGTACTGAGGTCAATCTTTATTTATTTTCATTTTTTTTAGCCATCGCTGGGCCACACAGCCGGAACGGCATACTGTTGACCAACCATTTAGCTAACTGGCATCTCACATCTCACTGGTGTAAATGGGCTTATACCTGTGTATTTAGACGGCCTTGGAAAGTTATTCAGATCCCTCAAATTTTTTTTTTTTGCAAAAGATAAAAAAAAAAAAAAAAAAACTGGGTTAGCACATAAAGTAGAAGGGGAAAAACCATAGTTTTTTTTTTTTTTTTTTTTTTTATAAATTCAGAAATATGGCATTTATTCATATTTAGTATTATTTCCTCTGATAACCTTAAAAAGAATCACAGTGAACCACCGTCCGAAAACACATAATACAGAGTTGAGATGCTTTAAATCCTTGAATTTCACTTTGGCGTTTTCAAGGTTTGGAAAGTTCTTGACTTCTGCATAAAGTTCTTGCAAGTGATTGATATTCAAACTGAACAGTTTTGGAGAAAAGTGCAATCTAACATTTGATTAAAACCCTAAATTT
This sequence comes from Girardinus metallicus, assembly GCA_903067095.1. Lineage (NCBI taxonomy): Eukaryota > Metazoa > Chordata > Actinopteri > Cyprinodontiformes > Poeciliidae > Girardinus > Girardinus metallicus. Next base: position 108,955 of record CAEGAE010075528.1, read on the forward strand.
GGACAATGTTGTTTACAGTTGAAACCAGATATTTTCATACACCTAATAAAAAAACCTTACATATTTATAGATTATTTCTAGATTAACATATTAGCATGTGCATGCTTGTTTATTTATTTATATTCAGTCACATTCAATTACTGTAGGCTATAGTCGTTTAATCTCTGGATTATAGAGATAGAGGCCCAATTTCAGGCCTTAAATTATGAAGACAAATTTCTTCTAAGTCATGTTGGATATATACAGTATGTTTTTAACAACTGACGGTAACATAGATACTTGGTAGTGCCAGAAAATGGCACTATGTGCCTGGAAAACACATAATACTTCCCCTTTAAACTACTTCTCAACAACTGATCTGTTGGTTTTTACACTTTCTGGAATCAGCCTGGAATCAGCAGTTAGGAACAGAAATTGAATTTGGTTTTTAGTTAGAGGAGTTGTGACCTTTTTCTGTGATTTAAATTCGTCACATTTTCTTTCAGAAATCAGTTCTCACCCCTTTAACTTCCTCAGCTTCTGCTTCTACCCAGGTGTGCATGCACCAGCTCTCTGCTGCTCTGAAACGAGTCCTTAATACTTTATACTGTTAGCATCACTTATCAGGCCAGGCGGTCTGAAAGTCCGGGGATGGAGAGCCGTTCTCTCTTGCCAGAGTTGCAGTGGAGTGATTTGGATCAAAGCATGTTTATGTGTTAGAATGGCCTAATCAAAGTCCAGACCTGAATCCAATCTAGATTCTGTGGTTAGACATGAAAGGTCGTGTTTATAGATCTTTCAAAGAAGAGTTGACTATTTTTTAAAAATGTGCCAATCAGGTGTAATTACAGAGAAAACTCTGATAATGAGAAATCAACACAATCATACAATATATTTTATTATTATTACGTTAAACATTTTTATAAAATCTCATGTTATTTTCCTTCCTCTAAGGAACACAAATCATGAACGTATATAAATAGTAATGCAATACTTAAACATTTCTGGTTGCAGTGGTTCCATGAATGGTGGAATAAATATTTCTTAGGCCACAAAGCCAAGTGCTGACATTAACCAAGCCAAGTTTCTCCCCTAATAGGCAGTTTAAGGAACCCATTATGCCCAGTGGGATTACAGATTAGCCAGTGTAATCACTGCGCTAAAACGTTTTTCATGCACGCAGAGGGGCTGCAGTCTGCAGACTCTGGATCTGGAAGGAAAGGAACGATTACAACCCTGTGTGCATTCTGATGAATCCTTAAAAATACACCAAAGCCTCTTTTTATTTCTTAAAATCGGTTGTTTCAGGCGACTTTTCCATAGAAAGATTCACAAGTTCTAAATATAGATTCAACTTTCCCAGCGAGAGATTGAGTTGTTGAATGAGCTGTCAGATCGATAGTTCCTACTTCTGGAGAACAATGCTACTGAACTTTGAGCCGCCCTCCCTCTGTCTCCGCTCGGGGACTTTATGGTCACTGTTGGTGATTTCTCTGCGTTTAGCTCCATCCTTCCTACCCAGCTTGCCTGTCCCCACGGAGGAACAGCCAGCATGCCCACAGCATGATGCTTCCACCAACAGTTTGTAACACAAGTGTGTGTTCAGCGGGGTTCGTTGCAGTTCTTTTGTAGTCAGTCAGGTTTTTCCGACCAACTTATTTCCTGGGAATCTGGTGGTAGCTTCCTCTTTCTGTCAAATCCACTTTAAGATCACAAACGACTCTTCCTGCTGCATCACCGTCAACATTTAGGGTGTTTGTTTGTCTTTTTGGCTCCTTTTCCTTGTTTATAAAAGGTACACACAAAGTATTTGAGGTGCTCTGGCTAAGGGACACATGATTTGCAAATGTGTTTGTGAAATCTGTCAAGTAATCTAATTTGCAGAGGAAACTGTATAATTTGGTGTGTATGCTGAGATTTAAAGTTATTTAGAGGTATCAGTGTGTAGGAAGAAAGAATGGAAAATGCTTGCCGAAGATATTTACATGCGAAACATTTTTTGTTCATCATTTTCATTCCAGTTACACGGCGCCGCCCGTGTAGTCCCAGTGAAATACTCTGGAGCTTGTGGTTGCAATGTGATAAAATAGCATGAATACTTTTGCGAGTAAATGTAAATTATAAAGCAAACTTGTGGATTTTAGTTCAGTTAAGGTCAGGTGAGTTGAGCAGCATAAACTCTTCACTGTAAGTGCTGATCCCTTCACAAAGGGCGATTATTTGCAAATGTCAGGAATGCATTAAGTAGATTTGGCTAATAGCGGCGTTTCAGGCTGTGGCGTTTCGGACGGTGATCCATTGTTGTTCGGATGTTTCTTCCAAGCACCATGCGCCCGCTCTGCTACTGGGTTTCTCACCGCACGGCGAGGCGGTTAACTCTTTTATGGACGCCTCGCTTGAGCCGCGACGTAAAGTCTCGACATTGTGCACTGCGATCGATAGGCGGCGCAGCGTGTGCGGCGCAGCACTCTGTAATGTCTGCTTCAGTCAGGAGCAGAAAAGAAAAGGAAAGCCACTAATAAGTGACAACTAGAACAATTAGAGTTTTCCAGGAAGGTGACCCTGGAGGTTTTTATATCCTTCTGCTGAACTCTAACCTTTCCAGAGGGATTTCTGCTTCTGTTGATGCATGGATATATATACTGTACATTTGTGGGCCAGCTGACGTATTCACAGCAGTTTGTGAAAGTGACTCTTGATTCCTTAGAAAACGTGACCACAAGATCCTGTTCGAGTCTCATGCCAGGCTGTGAGAAAAAGTTGCAGTCAGAAGATGTTTTGAGCTTCACATATCTGGGGGAAGGTTTTGGGGCTGCAGGCCTCCACCCATTTGGATCTGTGATTCCAGTCAGAACGAGCGGAGAGCCTGTGACTTGGTCAGTTTGGGCAAATACTCACTCATCCGTAGAGGAAATGGTCATATTTGTTGTCTTTCTGTCAGGCTAATGCTCAGCTCTGATAGAGGCTAGTAAACTTTAGCTTTAGCTGCAGATCTGATCTCATTTATTATCGTCTTTTGTTAAGATGTGTGAAAAAATCTTTAAAATTTTTTTCATGCATACAGTAAATCGCAGCCTCTGTAATTTTAGCTAAATTAGAAGGTGCAGTTTTTACCTTTTACAATCCATGTAAATGTAATTATATAACTTTGGTTTTTAAATTATAGCAGTGCTAATCTATCGATTATTCTAACAATTAACTGATTAATTAGATTTTTTTTTTTTTAATTGGAACATTCTACATATTTTTAATTTAAACATGTCTTTCTAAAACAGTGTTAGAAATGCATTAAAAATATAATAAATAAAACGATTCAAATCCTTTATCTTAAATTAAAAAGAAATTTTTCTTGCCAAAATGGAAGCAAAGGATGCATCTGGAGCTAAAAAAAAAAAAAAAAGCCTCCGACATCTGATAAGCTCACATTTGTTATGCTTGACTAACGTCATGTAGATGATGGTTGATGTATTAACTCTTTGTTTGGATTAACAAATTAATAATTGGATAGCAAAAAGAGGATTTAATAGGATTTTTTTTTTCAGAATTTGAACCAGGTGAAGCTAAAACTTCGAGGAGTTTTGGGTTTTACCTTAAGCAGCATTAAGTATGTTGCTCTTTCTGGAAAATAGCCCCTTTTGAGTCTGTATACTCCAGGTAACAATCGATTACTAAGTTATTTCAACAATCGATTCATCATGATTAATCCAATTAATTGTTTCAGCTGTATTTTATAGTTTACGTTTATAAATTAACCAGTTTCTAGAAACTTCTAATTAGGAATCCTTTACTTCCTGGTTTCCTGCAGACGTAAATCCCGGGGAGTTCTTGGAAAATCTTGGAAAAGTCTAGAATTGTCCCTCCCAAAGAAATCTTGAAAGAAACCATTGTATTTAAACAATATCAATATAAAAAAGGCAATAGAAACAAAGAACGAAGTAAATCTTCCATTTGTCTAAGAAAAAAATAAGAATTAGTTTTTAGGTCCCCCCCCCCCCCACTATTGTTAGAACAATGGTTCAGTCCAAATAGAGCCACAGCAGCGCTGCTGAACGACACAGGCTCCGTCAGAGCCGCTGAAGTGAGGAGCTAACTGTTGCTAACAGCACTAACAAAACACCCTGTAGTAAGTAAATACTTAAAGCAAAAGACATGCAACACGTTTTATTTACTTTCGCTGCTCAGTAGGAAGAAACACATCGACAATAAACAGTTCGTTATTTCATTACTTTGGCTGACTCATGATAAACTGCCTTGTTATGCCTTGGAAATCAAAACTAGCTAAACTGCTACATTGCTTTTGTTACACAGCAGGAAATGACGGGCCGCGTCACTTCTGGTGTAGCATATTTATTTTGTATAAACTGTTAACGGAAAGCACAGCGGTCAATAGTAGCTGATCCCAATATCTGCAAAAAGCTGTTTTCTCAGCGGACTTCTTCCTTCTGCCACAGCGTCAACCGCTGCGACACAATAATCAAAGAGCGGCACAGCAGTAAACACACATACTCGTTACTGACGTCACTGTACATCTATCCCAACATAACTTTCATTAACTGAACTGAAAATACATACATTTAGAAGATATTTTACGGCCCTATTACAGCCGACCAACTGAACACACGAGCGCGAGCCATTAGCATCATTACTTTAGCCTGGTGCTAACTCCGGCATCACATTCAGTCGGCAATTCAGTTCTGTTGAAGCACCTTTTTGCTGCCAGACGATACTTATCAGAGGCTACTTGGGTTATAACATATATATATTATTTATGGCTCAGCTCACCTGTGAACCGAAAGCACAGCGGTTATGGTAGCTGATCCTAATATCTGCTATAAGCTATTTTCTCAGCAATGGCGGACTTCTTCATCCTGCCAGAGCGTCAACAGCTGCTATACACACGGCGCTGAGCGCCCTCCGATGGCGAAACCCCTACATTGCTAGGTACACTAAACTCCAACGCTAGTTTCTCGCTGTAAGTAACCTTTAGCATAAAAAGAAAATGGGGGGCTACTGTTTTCATGCCCTGTTCTATTTCATAGTGCCACACGTTCATATACTTGGCTCCCTTTTTTCTGTCGAAGGTAGCCAATATTTCAATTATATGTAGCTCTCTAACTCTCACTTTAATACGAGCAGTTTGAAACGGGAGGGAGCGGCTGAGTGTTACCACAAGCAGACAGCTGGCAGCCGAGAGCAGAGGAGGCGCAGCAGCTGACAGTAAAACAAAATAAAGTATGCCTTTGTTTCTTACCATCTTCAACGTGGAGCCTTTAAAACCACAAAATAAAATCTGAATATTTTTCTGGAAAACTCTAGTGCTGACCTTTAAGTTTAAGTTATGATACTTCCCAAATATTCAATTCCTACATATTTATAGGTTCTCAGCCATCCAGGACATAAAGAAACCCCTGTCAAAAATAAAAGTTTAAAGCAACTTAAGTTATAATTTAATTAACACATGACATGTATTGAGAACCTGCAATAAATCAATATTTATGAGGAATTATTTTAAGTGGAGTTACTTATTAAAACTTGTTTTTATTTAGAGCCTTAAGTTTTTGTAAAGGTGTAGCAGAGATTAGATCTGTGACTCTGAACCAAACTCGTATCTAAGCGACATTTGAATCTTAATTTGACTTCTATGGGTCTCAACAGGTTGTTTACTGAGAAAAACACTTTTGTTATTCATTGCTACTTACTAGTCATATTTGGTGGTGCAGTTTGAACACCCATAAAAATAAATTAAACCACATTTTACGTTACATTTGATTGTAAATTTACTGACCCCCCGCCCCCAAAATTGATCTTAAAATATTTCCCTGTTTATGGTCCCCCCCAATAATGAGATGGGCTTTACGCCCTTGGCATAAATATAATCTCAGACAGAGGCCCGTTTCTTTTACCATAATTTACCTAGCAACAGGTTAAAAAAAATCATCAGAGCTCATCGTTAGCATCCCGGGGTCACAGAGGTCACATTCAAACATAATAAACATGCCCACTCGTTGTCTGGGACGTGTGGGTACAGGCTTTTCTGTCCTGCTGTCCCAGCTGTAAACATTTGGACAGATGAGAATCAGACTGAGCGTCTCATCAACAAACGCCCAGGCGACTCCTGAGTAAAACAAGGGGTGGATGTGTGGCTGCTTGCCCACCTTGTGGAGGATCTGGGATGCGTCGGTCTGATTCTGTGCATGACGTCACGAATCCCCTGGAATCATTTCAGAAAATCATGAATCTGTCCGCACAGAGCAAATGATTAGGATTATTTTTTTTGTGGGTTTTTGTTTTCTTTTTGCACATCTGTGGCGCGGATAGATGTTGCACTTTCTCTTCTTTCTGCCTCCGACAAATTCACAGAAGTTTTAATTCAACGCTAATCAGCATTTTGGCATCTGTGAGCCACACAGGATTTGTTCTCGGCCTCTTCGGCCACATAATTACTAGTCAGGTGAAAGAGGAAGCTTTGGGCCCTTCCTGTCCCCTCTCCGGTTCCAGGTGGTTCAGTCAGGACTCAGGCTCATATGGGTCACCATTGTCTGCCAGAGACAAAGTCGATGCCAGTTGTTATTACAATCCCTTTGTTGGCAGGAGCCGTCGTCAACTGACTGCCTAATTAAAGTGAAACAGCACCCGGGTGCTATTGTGAGCATTATGGGAGATTATTTGATGGTTTATAGTAGCTGAGGGCATAATAAATCTGTGTGATTGTAGCTGGACAGAAAGCCTGATGTCATTCTTCGCTTTATTTTCTGAAATCAATAAGAGGGAGAGTTTGTGTAATCGTCACAAGGAGAGGGATGTTAGATGTGTTGTGTCAACCCTTCGCTTAGCTCAGTTATTATTATATTTTTAATATTAGGTTAGGCTCTCATTGCTCATCTATAAAAGGGAAACGTCAGTCACTCTGGTCTCGACTCAGTGTGACTGTGTGTGGTTTGGGGTCATCACGTTTTCTACACGTGACGGCGCCTCTGACGGCTGAGAACGTTTGAGAAAAACGTAAAGAAACACGGTGTGCGTGTGTTGTACATACGAACATCTTAAATTTGACCTTTCGCATGCTTTTTCCTTCCATCTTCCATTAATATGAAAATGCCAACTTGGACTCTTACTGAGAAACTTTTAGCCTCTTAAGGTCTGTACGATAACTTCTAGGGGTATTCACCCCGGTTGGATGTTTTATCCATTTTATTTTAATTTCATTTTTTTACAAATCAGTCACGATCAGCAAAATTTGTCTTTTTTGACCAAATAAATAAATAAAAAAATGTATGGTAAATATTTTTTATTTGGCTGTCATTCATTTGTAGAGATGAGTTTTCACTTTGACACTAAAGGTTTTCTTTTTGACATTTTTTTTTTTTTTGGGCAAAAAAAAAAACAAAAACAAATTTTGTTGATCATGACTGACTTGTAAAATAAGTAAAATTAGTAAACCATCTAAATGAGTAAATTCTGTTGTTACTCACTGTATGTCTACCCTAAAGTGTCACAGTCAGAAGCTGTTAATGTGTTTAATGTGAAGCTAAATTAATCATCATTTTATAACACTGAATTTTAGAAAAACAAGGCAGCCCAGTCAAATCAGATTAAACAGCAGGGTTTGTATTTTCATCTAGATTTTTTTTAGTTCAAAGAAAGCTTCATGTTGTGTTTTTTCCTCACACTTCCACCTGCTCAGCACGACTCAGGGGCCAGATTGGTTCATCCAAAGACAGAAACCGTCCAACCATCAAAGATTGGACCAAACTCCTGATTTCTGACCATAGGAAACGTCTTTTAATCAGTTTTATCTGCTCAGTCACGGTGAACATTCCTCCCATTCCCCAAACCTGCAACCCCAGATTTACCTTAGATATAGTAACTCAGCATCATATTAAGCAACATTGCTCTATAAACCCCAGGGAGATCAGAAACTTTGATAAAGTTAAGCCTTTAATCAGCTTAGATAATCTTTTGGACTTTTGTTCCCAACCACAAACATATTTCTTTTAGTTTTCGTGTTTCTTTTGATTTTCTTTGGAAAATTGGCCTTAAACTGATTTTATAATTAACACAATCCCAAATTATGTTCAACTGATTTGATTTTATAGAAATAGTTTTAAATAAATATACAACGTCTCTTCAATAGGATTGTTTTTCCAGCATTCTGTTTGATCACTAATTAATTATTACATAATAACTTACAGCTAAACATAGCCAGTCAGATCCTGCCCATGTGCAAAGACGGGTCCAGCGTTACAGAGCATGCCATGGAGAAGACATCATGGGCCCCTGGGGGACATGGTGTTTCGCAGAGCAACATGTTTATCCACCATCTGCCTCCGTAGCCTAAAAACACGACGCTGCTAGAAGTAGGTGAAGGCCTGAGCTGAACTCTCAGGGGACGGGGAGATGAGAGCCCAGACCGGCTCCGTCACCTCGACTGTCAGACTCTGGGAAGCACAGATCGATTAGCGAGGGCCTTAAAAGCAGCCTGTGATTGACTCTTCCCTGTGGGAGAGACTCCAACGACCTCTCACAGGAAATTAGTATTCGCAAGGGATCCTGTGCACGTCAACTTTGCACTAAACACATGAAACACACAGCGCCGTTGCACTGCGTTTTCAAGGCAGATTGCAAGATGTGTCCTTGAAGGATTGTGTGGAAAAAAAACTTCCCAAGGCCATTATTTTTTGGTCATTTGTAAGTCCAACTTTTCCTCTTTCTTTTTCTTGAACAAAGAAATATATTGACCGCACACACCTGGGGAGTTTTCTGCCATTTGTTTTATTTTAGTGTCACGTTGCTAGAAATGTTGTCTACAGTCTTATGTTTTTGTGAAAAGCTGTAAGCAGAGCGCATTTAGACACATAACCGTCCGGTGATGTGTCTATTTATAGCCATAATTTAGGGTTGAATTTTGTCTAGATCATGTGTGTCAAACTGCCGGTCCGTGAACCAAACGCCGCCCGCCGTGGCTTTTTCTGTGGCCGCCGAGACTTTAACAATAAATTCGGTTTCCCAAGGTCAGTTGTCTTTTTTTTTTCTAATTCATGCAAGCCTTGATTATATTGGATCTGAATTAAATATTTAGTTCATCCAGAGTCTTGGGTTCTCTATTTTCTTTTCTGCTGGTTTTCAGAGGGTCTGTGGGAGGAAGTGAGAACAATCGATTAAGCTATTGATTATTCTGACGATTAATCGGGCAAAAAAAATGGATTGATAAATATTTTTCATTTTACCACTTTAACTTTTTAAAATAAAATATGAGACATGCATTAAACATGCAAATAAAAAATAATTCAGTTCTTTTTTTTTTTAAATAAGAAAATAAACATTGTATTGCCTAAAATCCAATAACTTAGCATTCCTCTAGTGAATCTGAACCGGGTGGAGTTAAAACTATTCCACTTGAAAAGTTTAGAGTAAAACATATATACCGACAAAGGTATTTTTTTTATCTTGAATATTAAATTTATGTGTTTTTTGTACAGTTTTGGCCTTATTACTGCTCTGAATATGTTGGGGGATTTTTTTATCAAATGACCTTTTTTTAAGTCTGTATATTCCATTTACTAATTAATAATTTAATGAATTTGTTGACAAGTATTTAAATAACTGATTAATCGCAATTAATCCACTTAATCATTTAAGCCACATTCTTAAAGCCAAAACTTTAAAACTGATTACGGCAGACCTATTGAACATTTCTGGGGTCTCAGTGCTAAAAAACTTGACCTGGAAGGTCAAACAGTAACCAAGATGTTAACTTGTAATTATAAAGTATTTTTGCTTTTTTTTTTTTTTTTTTTGTCATCATTTAGACGCAGAAGCTTTCCTGAACAGTAGCCTAGTTGGGAACACAGTCTAGCCCTACACTGTATATTTATCATGCTCTTTGATGTCTTAATTTAGGACAGCTCTGGACACTTTATACATTTTTTTTCTCAATTAACCATAGAAGCCAAACAAAAATAAATGTGCTGTTTGCTCAAGATGGGAACAATGAGAAAAGCCTCTGAACATTCAGCTCAGCTGGGCCTGAAAGAGCAGAGCCTATCCGGCCTCATCTGGGAAACTCACACACACACACACACACACACACGCACGCAGGCTCACACAAAAGCCATTGAAGAAGCGGAGCGGACCCCCGGGAGAGTGGGGTATGGAGGTCAGACATCGAGGACAGGAAGAGGATAGAAGTTCAAAGAGTAGACATTGCAGCTCTAATAATGAGGGAGGAACATTTAGATCTGCAGCTTTACTCTACATTCATCTGTTCATTAGTTTTTTTTATTCTGTTTCCTTGAAACATGACAGTCAAACTTTGTTTCTCCCTCAAAAAAACTATAGATATTAGTTTTATTGTAAAAAAGGAGCCAAGAATCTCTATCATAAATCCAAATGATGTCATGTTGAAGCTGAACTACAGGAAAACATATGGAGCCTTTTTTTTTTTTTTTACTTCAGAGTTGTGTGAAAAGGTGATGTAATGCACCTAAAAGCCAGAGTTAAATAGACTTTATGTAACACAGGAAGGAAATGTTGAGAAGCCTCATTTGGAGAACATTGACATTTTGTTAGAATGTTCTCTTTGTCTCTTTTTAACCAGATGAGACGATGCAGTATTTAGAAAGGTCAGCGGAATCCAAGATGTTCACGAAACTCCTTAAAAGTTTGGAGTTATTTGGCTGAGAAATGAGGAAGTTTTCCCCTTTCATTTTGACTTCTGCTCCATCTACCAAAACTGTAGACATTGATCATATTTTATGTTGCAGCACAACGAGATTTTGCTCAGGTTTTCATCCTACATTTCAGCCGGTGTTTACTCTCTGCATCAGTCCAGATGGCAGGTTAGTCTATCAATAAATAGACAGAATGTTACAGCGTTTTTTTATTTTACTGTTAGAGTAAAAAACGGAGAAAAAACGTTGTTTTTTTTTTTTTGTTTGTTTTTTTGAGGAGGGAAGGGAAACAGCGCTGGAGGCTCTCATGGTTCGGCAAAAGTTGACAATAATTACTCAACCACTGCAAGATGTTCCCAGAAAATATTCAATATTTGTGGTCTGTCCTCTTCAGTCCTGGGAACTTCAAATTGCAGCTGAAATCTCAAACTGAACAACCACAGATCACCAGTCATTACGACCAGAGATCATCTTTAGCACTGGAAGATTTCAGCTAAGACAGCTTTATTGATGGTAAATATTTTTTTGCACCAAACTTATTTTCCTGAAGCCTCTCTGCTCTGTCAGTTTGGTGCGTTCCTGCTGTGCCGGCTAAGGGTGGGCTGTGAATTTAGTCTGCCGACTGTGAGAGGGGAGTGTTGCTGCTTCAGCTTTGATGATCTTGGAGCACAGATCCCTGACTCCCACAACAACAAGAGTCCACAATGCAATTAGAAGAAGTTGTGAAATCAAACCCGTTTATTTTAGATTTGCAGTTAGGACTTAACAGACTGAGTAGAGTCACTCCAAACTGGTGGAGTGTCCACCAGTTAAAATTTTATTTTTTTAATAATCAATTCCTGCACATCACCTCACACACACTCACACACACTCACATCAATCCCGTCCAGCTTCTTTCAAATGCACCATGAAAAGGGTATCCATCCCTCCCTACTTGCAGAATGCATCTTTCTTTTTGTTTTCGCAGAATGCATGTTGCAAAGTCATTTTCTTTCTTCTCACTTCTCCTGTGAGTAAGAGTTCAGTGTTGCAACAGTCACTTGTTGACATTGGAGTGTCAAGTGGCAGTAAGCATGACGGCAGTAGTTGGCTGGTCATAAGACCAGTGGCATCTACGTGCAGCTGCAGAGGCTAAACCTCTGTGTGTGCTTGTGCATGGGTGTGCGTGTGTGTGTGTCGAAGGTCCAACCTATTCATGAATGTCATTTTAAAAATATCTACAGATAAAGAACACACTAGATATGACAACGTGTTGCTTCTGCAATTCCCTCCACACAATTCCCTCATGTACTAAGCTGCAATGATCCAATGTGAAAATGATGGGGGGAAAAAAATCTCGAATATATTTCAGTTTTATGTATAAACTATGAGCTTGTCTCTATCTTTGTAAAACAGAGGTTGTTTTGCATTTAATAAAAAACAAGCAAAGGAATAAAGACTGAAAAATACCTGAAATTGAGCTGCTGCACTACAAAAACAAAATGGTGACGGTTTGTTTCACTTCCAACAAAATATTCTGCCGTGTTATGGGTAGAAGAAAGTGGAACTTGTACTGTTTTATCAATATTAAGAAATTATTGACTTAAAACAAGCTCCTGTATCTTGCTGAAAAGTTACTTGTAAGTTAGTTTTGTCTTATTCTAAGTGTACTAAGATGTTAGCACTAGAAACCAGATCAAAACTATTTGGTAATATTTTGTGTTTTTGTGATGCATCTGCTGGCACTATGTACTATTTATTTTGCTGCATCATAGGGCAATAGCATTCTCTTATATGCTCAAAAGGCGAGTCATAAATTGAGGTTGTGCTAATTCGTCACAATCGCATTTTTAATTGAGTGGCAAATAATCTGAGAATTGAACAAACCCCTTTTTGTCATGACGTCACTGCAGTAGAAGCGATTTTAACCAGAGCAGGTTTATTTATTTTTTATTTGTTCTTTGCTTGGTTGCCTGCCGTCACTCTGGCCTCATTTTTCTCCTGCAGAGAACGGAGTTGATGTGCTCTTCTTGTCCGTACGAAGGTTTTCCTCCATAGTTCTCAAGCAGAGAAAGGGAACCTGTTCCCTCAGGTTTGAGTTCTTCTCCAGCCACAGTAGAGTGGAGCAAGTGATTACTGGACAATGGCGTCTCGTTGGCGGTAATGTGGACACTGCTGCAGCCTGTAGTGGTGAAGAGCTTTACCTTTGGTCATGAGGTCCGGATCAGGAGTGAAAGAACCAGCTGCTAGATAGAAGCTTCCTCATAGAGATTATTCAAGTGGACCTGCTGGTGCAACACATGGAAAGGAGTCAGCTGACTTGGTTTGGCAATAGAAGAATTAATGTACTGCCAAAAATTACACTGTACTACATTCCCAAGAAACAATAAATCACAGTGTTTTTGTCTCATTTCTAGAATACTTGAAATGAGACAAAACTAACTTACAAGAACCTTTTCTGTAATTTGAAGGAGCTTGTTTTAAGTCAATAATTGATTATATTGATGAAAAAGTATTGGTTCCACTGGCAGGTTATTTCACTTGTACAACAGGAAAATGTATAAGTGAAATAATCTCAGTGGAACTAGGACTTTTTAAAACAATATTAAAGAATATTGACTTGAGACAACATCCTCTATCTTGCTTAATTCAAGTTTACTAAGATATTCGGACTATAAACTAGACAAAATACTTGGTGAGATCTTGTGTTTTTGCAGTGAGCAGCTGTTAGATATCGACATAGACCATAGACATTACATTTGTCTCCTTTGTCACCTTTCAAAATGAGAGGGTTATTTAAAGCAGAGGCAACGCAGCAAAACTCATTCATCCATTTTCTATTCCTGCTGAATCTTTGCAGGATCACAGGAAGGCTCATGTCTGTCTCCAGCACTGAGAGCATCATGAACAGGTCACTGGTCCATCACACTCATGTGATTTTTTTTTTTTTTATATGACTATACTTCATAAATTTATAATCAGCTGATGAAGGATTGTATTGTTGGATTATATAATTTTTTCTATACTATTTCGGCAGAGGCTTTATGTTAAACCCACTGGACATTTATCATTGTTTTATTTCTTAACACCTTTGATCTGTAATTTAATTGTGCAGTGAACTAAGCAGAATATTTAAAAATAAACTGTAAAGTAATCTGTGAATCCTCTGTGCTTTTTTAACTTCACTGAACTGTAACTTTTTAAAAGAGAAAGTTGCGTAGAGCTCATGATCAGCTGTCCAATTGCTGACATGCTGAATCAGGCTCAGTCCAACAAAATGTTCTGTCCTCTCTGTCCAGCCTCTTTCTCCCTTTCTGTCTTTCTCTCTTTCTCTCTCCCTGAAAGCGTCGGCTCAGGCTTTTTGTGCCGGGTGAGACGCTTCCTGTCGCTTGATGCTGTGTTTGCTTTTCTGATCCCGCTCCCAGAGACCTGTTGTTGTCCTCTGCTGTTTTAGTATTCACGTCTCTCTCCCCCTCTGTCCCCATGTCGACTCCAGCAGCCGCCCCTCCCTGTGCTGACCTCTTCCCCGAATTCAAACATACCTACGACTACGATTGGCTCTCGCCAGACCCGCTGACACCTGGAAAGGCTGTCTCACACAAATTGTCCTCAGAAGCCCCCCGATCCGGAGACTATTTCTGTCCGCTTTGGGCTTGGGGTGCGACTAACCCCCTGCTGTTTCCCCCAGTGTGATGTTTGTGTGTGCGTGTGTGTGAGTTTACGCATGCTTCACCCACGCTCAGTGCCGCTGAACCAGCTGTGAGAGGGACAGGAATGTGAGTGGACATCACTGCCCAGGTCTGTCCTTCAGCTGAGGACCTGAACTCACTGAGCACATTTCCAACACATACTGTATGTTATAGAAGCGAAAGGACAGTCCGCAATGTGATGATGCTGATTTCACCATGGTAACGCCCACAAACTGATATTAATACTGTTAATCATTGGGGGAACTAGCACCAGCTAATTTAGAGCAGTACGTTATATTTCAACTGCGAGCTTGGATTAATAGACGCACCGGATAACATTGAACATGTTTTCAAACTTGAGGATTTTGTGGAAAGTCACTGATTTGTGTAGCTATTTTAGAAATATTTGCAAGAAATTTTGCAATATTTGAGCTTATGTACAACGGTAATAGTGACTTTTTATTACACTCTGTATCGATCACAAATTACAGCTTGACATGAAGTAAGACTGAGGCAGCTTTACTTCGAAGAAATAAGAAATATTAACGTCTAGCACTTAAAGCCAACGTTTTTGACAATTTTTGAGGAAAATTTGCAATAAACTCAGTTTTGCATTAGCATAAAAAAGTGCAGGGATCTGTTGACTTTGAGTAAATCTCAGCAATTGCAGAATCACAAAAAAGTTGAGGGGCTGATTGGTGTTTTTTTTCCAGCAGATAAAAGCTGCTTTGATTAGATTAATGAAATATAAACAAACAACTGTTATCTTGTAGGTTCCATTTATGCATCTGGAGTCTAGAGGACCACATGAAAAGCCACGGCGGGCATGATTTGGCCCCTGTGCCCTAAGTTTGACACATGCGCTTTAAAAGATTGCAGCGGTCAAAAACCAGTCCTTCCATTTATAGGAACTGAAAATGTTAAACTACGAAGGCTGGTGTCAAAGCAGGAACTTGAGACAGATATTTATTTACGCTTTTATTTCCTGTTGTCTAGACTTCTGTAAACAGCCTTTCAGATGCGTCAACAAGAAAAGTTACTGACCCGCTCAGCTGGTCCAAACGCTGCAGCAGAAGCTCCTAACAGAAGAGTTCACATCACTCCTGTTTTCATGTCTTTGCACTCGTTCGTCTTCTTTTCAGAGTTCATATTAAAATCCCAAATTTAACCTTCTGATCTCTGCATGGTCAAGCACTTGTCTTTCCCAGCGGCCATTGAACAGCCGGCGGTAAAACCAAACATTCTGGAGCGCCGCTTGGGTTGCTAGGTAACGGCACAGTGGGACTTGACAATCAGGAAGTTTTTGAAACGGCTCGTTTTCCAGATACCGGAAAATATTAACATAATACCAAAAAAAAAAACAGCTGGATGTTTTATTTATTTATTATTTTTTTAGGTGCTTGGGAGGCTTTTAAAAGCAGTAGAAAAAAAAAAAGTACAAAAATTTACTAAGGCTAGTTTTTAATTATCTAGAATTTTTAAAATATTTTTATTAAGTCACTTTCATTCTCTATCTTTGTGAACATTGCTGCTTCTTACCAGTGAAAGGTGCTTTGCTCGTTTTCTAAACTTAGCCAAAGATATATTTACACAACAGTGACCTGCGTTAATCGCATCATCGGTACTATTATCTGTTTCACTTCCTTTCACTGAATTTCCCTCCTCACCTGGAGAGTGCGTCTGGTTTAATGACTACGCTAACAGGCATCCAGACAAATGAAGGCAGCCAGAAATGCCCCGTTTGTCTGCAATTCCTCAGAGCTCAAGGGATATTCATTATTACGGTGGCCGGGTGATTTAAAATTTCTGTCCTCAGGTCTCAGAGTTGTGCTGTTTTTCTGTCCTGTCAGGCGGTTAATTGGATTCACCTGGCGTCACATATATGGATCAGTCACTGATTAGATTTGCAGAATGAAAATCCGCGGCGCTCCTGTCCGCAGGGCCAGGGTTGAAGACCGCTGGCCGGGAGCAACGGTAAACAAACACGAGGCAGCGAGGCACGTCGCTAGCATCTCTCTGGAGTTAATTCTCTGTGTTGCAAGACGCAACAGATGGACTCTGAGATATTTATTGTGCCGCTTTCGCCCAAAAACATATCTTCTGGTACAGCAAGTCCAACCTTATTGTTTTGTGGGGGTTTTTTGAGTTGTAAAAACAAGGCTCTTGTTTCTTCTGGGGGAAACAAATCTTGGCGCCCAGGTTGGGTTGGGCTGCACATGTCCAAAGCAGATTCAGTAGAATTGAGATTTTTTTGTTTGTTTCTTTGTTTCTTGCATGTGCAACACTTTTTTCCTGACTTTTCTCCTACACATTTGACATTTCTGCACTTGTAGGTTTTCTTTCGTGCTAAGTGTGACAAGCGGACATCATAATCCGAGATGTTATATCTGGCGACAAAATGGTTTCTGGAAAGTAAGGAGGAGAGCCTCCTCAGCTGCGAGGCTGGTTCCCAAAAGCTCATGAGAGGGATGAAACAGGAAGACCCCGTAAATAACTTATCTATCCAACGGGGAGTGTGCAACCTCTAAACAATGGCCCGCAGGAAGTCTTTCCTTCGAACTCCTCGAGACTTTTCAGGCCCAGAATACACTGAATGCGTTGTGTGCGAGGTGACATTTCTGTGCGAATCCCACAAACAAAAACAGAAGGAGCTGGACGTGCCGCTGTGCACGTTCCTCGCCCAGAGGGCAGATCAGAGACCTCATCGACGGCAAATCTACGGAGATCCTCTTACCCGCCGCTGATGGAAACACTAGCAGCCTTAAATGGAGTCTGGAAAACCCAGAGTGAGACATAATAGCATTAGATTTTAATTGTCATGTTGTTTTCTGCGGTTCTCTGACTTAATGGCTTTTTCATGGGCTGTCCATATTGCTCGCTCACTCGCCCTAGTTATGGATGCTTTAAGGTCACCGTAATTACTGTCTGTGACTTCATCCTGTGATCTTGTGGCTTTATCCTCTTCTCCTGCTGGTAATTAATGATGAATAATAAATAAATACTTTTCTCTGTCAACAGAATATCGATGTGACCAACTTCAGCAGCAGCTGGAGCGATGGCCTGGCTTTCTGTGCCCTGCTGCACACGTACCTGCCTGCTCACATCCCTTACCAGGAGCTCATCAGTCAAGATAAGGTATAGGAAGCCTGTACAGGAGCGCACGCTGTGAAAAATACCCCCTGCTTCCAAAAAATAAAGGAACGCTTCCCTGCCTGCGGGTCAGACGGGTCAAAAACTTTTAGAGAACAGAGAAATAAAAAACAATTTAAAAAAGCAATAAAGGAGGCCACTGACTGAACAGCTGAAACTCTGTATGGGAAAACATTCAAGTTTAAAGGCAACAGCAGGTTGGCGTCTGTGTTTCACAATCAGTTATACAGTAGAGGGGTAAACCTGCCGTCTGCACACATTTTAAAATTAAAGCTGCATTATGTAGCTTTTTTGAACTTTTTTTTTTTTTTTTACATATTAGTTAAAACTCACTGTGTTCTGACAGTATATGAGACTGATGTTCTGTGAAAAAAAACTGAGCCCTCTGCCATCTTCTTGTGGTCCTACTGCCGTCTGCAGAATCAGTCAAGTTTATTTGAACATCATATTTCAGCAACACGGCAGTTCAAAGTGCTCTACGTCATAAAAACACCCAAAAAAATACAAAGTCATTGAACAGGTTTTGTCGTTGTATATGAAAATGTTTTAGAATAATTTATAATGTTTCAAAAGCAACTCTAAGCTGGTGGGTTTTTAGTCTTGATTTAGAGGAACTACACCTTTTTGAAGAAATGCACCTCGCCTGGTCAGAATCAACCAATCAGAGCCAGGAGGAGGGTCTTAGTGCTGTCAATCAAGTTTGTGTACACGTTGCTGTCGTTTTCGCTATCATAACAGGAAAACTGTTTATTGATGCTAACTAGCCTGAACATTCACTATTAGACAGTAAGGGTGGGGTGTGAGCAGCCTGTACATGAGGGTGATTGACCGTGCTAAGACCGGGAGAGGTGTACTTCTGCAGATAGCAGTGGGACCGCATGCAGAAGGTAGAAGAGCTCAATTTTTTTCACAGATTATTTTTCTGTCTCAACATATGTAACATATCTGTTACATATTAACAAATATGTAAAAAAATATTGTTTATTGAAGTTACCTACTGCATATTGGTTAAACATCCTAATTGCACAAGTGTTGACCGTTTATCATTTACAGAAGATTTTAAATTTTCGTCACTTTACAACCACAAACTAACACTTTACTGGTTTTTATGTGGGTGATCAACATACAGTTGTACATAACTATGCAGTGGAAGTCAAAAAATAGAAATCTGTGAAGTGTTGTGATCCCTTTGCATTCAGCTCTTATGAGTCTGTAGTTCGTAGAACCACCTGTCTCTGCGGTGGCAGTGATTTGCACCACGTAGCGGTTCGCACGTAGGCCAGGAAATTCAGTTTCACTCTGATTCGATCAGAGCAACTTCTTCCGTTTGCTGTGTCTTAGAACCTGGCCTGTGGCGAACTGCAAACTTATTTTGATTTTCTTTTTACCGCACTCTGATAAAGGCCATGTTTGAGGGTTTCATTATTAATAGCTGCCATGTCAAAAACGACATTAGCTGCTTATCTCGGCGGCTCCTCTGGAGTTACCATGGGAACATTAGCCACTTACAGAACCTGTGCACTTTGTCCCTTTTTCTTTCATTTTAAGCAGCTTTTAAGGTTTTGTTGGAATCGGGCTTTCATGGCCGCTCTGACCTCCTCAATAAGTGGGTCAGTGTTTCATCAGCATGTAATCACGGACTCGGCTCATCAAACTTAAGTGATTGGAAATCAATGCCTTTATTGAAAGGCGCGCTGAATGCATCCAGCCCCGTCTTCACCTCATCCTGTCCCCATCAGGCTGTCGGACAAGATGCGGTTTTACGGTTTGAATTACAACCCAGTTTAAAGACAGTGAACTTCCACGAATTGGAGAATTGGAAAAAGAGTTTCTTGTTGTCATGCACCCTGCAACATTATTTTTAATTAAGGCGTGTGTTGCACAGGTTGACAAGTGTGGCATTTTGCACGTGTAGACCCTCTGTCCACACAAATCACTCGCACCTCCAACTAAGATGCTGAGATACTTCCGTGAGTCACAGCAGCTTCTGCAGCGTGAGCAGCTCCTTGTCAGTTTGCATCAGGACACCAGAGTGTCTTATATGTACTGGACATTGCACCACACACTTTCTGACTACATGCTTCACTTAGAAAGTCATTTCCTTTTTAGAGCATCCTCAGACTCCATTAAAAGAAGTCAGCATTTTTAATGATCTAATCTGCTTCTTTTGTTTTTCACTCTGTTTTTTACTTGATAGTTTTGCATCTAGGAAAATGTGCAAAGAGAAAAAAGTGCATGGTAGGCCTCTTTAGCTTGCAAGAAATGAACTGCCTGAAAACAATATTCATGGAGTGACATGTGGGATATGACGGAGCAATGGGAGAAAATAAAAGTATGAAAATAAACCCTAACCCTATGAAAATAAAGTCAAAATAATACAAAAATAGTCATCGTGACTGCATTAAATATGTTTTCATTTTCTTATTATAATGGTTTTATTCTCACAATATTATGACTTTAATCTCATACTTTCTGCTTATGCACACCACATCGTGAGCCAAGAGGGAAATAAAATTCTTGCTTTGCGTTTGACGTCGTCATGGACTTGTCTAATGGAGTTGCCTCCATTTCATAGGTCTTTTATATTGGCCGTGCTGCGTTCAAAGAAAGCATGATGATGAATTATGAATGTTTGTGTAGTCATGCTTTAAGCGATGCAGTGATGCTGACAGCTCTGTAATGCGGACAAGCAGCTGGTATATACAGTGACGCTGCAGACAATATGCTGCCTCCCTGGGGGACGGCGGCTCCTTCACTTTGCTCCCACATCGCGGCAACAGATAAACGCCTTCGACCAGACCTGACATGTTCTACCTGATAAATTAGTCGTGTGAAGGTGGGTTGGCGTGAGTTGGCATGACTGTGTTACATGGAGCTGATGACGAAGACGCTGCATGGCCCATCTCTCTGAATAATTCAATAGACGTGTGTTGCCTTTAATAACTCTTTCTGAGTGACTTTCCCTGAGGCCCAAACACCCAGCCTGCTCCCGGTGTAATCCGTCCTCCCAATAATCCCATTACTAGCCTCCTTCACCTTTTGTCATAGATACTTTTAGGAAGATAACACGGTAGATCTGCTTAGATTTTAGGTAAAAAGGTTTCTGGGTTTTGCACCTGGGTGACATAACTGGAAAATCAAGGAGATAGTGAAAGAACCATAACAGTACTCGCTTAAAAGTTTGTTTTTTTGCATTATATAACTATTTATATATATTTTTTCTAATTATACATGTAGGAAGACCTGAGGAATGTCGTCTGAGATCACCAGCTTGGAGACCTAGCAGACAGGGAACCTACATGGAGATTTAAGAGTTCTTTAACAAGCCAGATCTGCAATTATTTCATCACGGTGATGAATAATAAAAAAAAGTTACTTACAAAAACTAGCATTTCACCAACATTTCTGAAATTTTTTCATTTCCAACTAGTATTTTCTCGTAATAACTGTCACCAGAATAGTGTTTTTTATACTAGCGACAGGCTCTTATTGTGTAAAGCATAGTAGCAGTAAAGAAGCAGCTCAAAGTCTCACTCTTTTCACCACACAATAAGTCTGTTTTATTTTTGAGTTTTTAACTGCGTAATTGTAATGCAGCTGCCTTAAGGGCATACCAAGGACACAGTTACACATCTCAAACTCTAAATGTCCATTGATAGTTGCAATAAAGGCAAATATACCTTTGATGAATTTAAGTTTAAAGTAATCTTTTGAGCTTATCAGCTAATTTGGTCTGATCAGAAGTAGAAATAATGTAATTGTCAGTAGTTTTAAGAGCAGATTTGATTGATGTGCTGTCAATAAAGATATATATATATATATTTTATTGAGAAGTCTATAGATGATTTTCAGCATGTTCTTTTTGTCATGTTTGAATTTTTTTTCCAAAATTGGTGCATTGTTTTTTGTTTTTTTTTTCTCTTTTATTCTCTACTCCTATCAGAAACAAATAAATCCTAATCGGTTACAACAACATCTCATTATGCCTTAAAAAGTTGCTTTGAGTTATTGCTACAGATCTGTTGAAGGGAAGTGAAAATACTACAACCTGCTCATTTGGTCCAAACACTGACGAAAAAATGTCTGTTGTTGTGTTTAGGAGTACAAAAAGGAAACTTTTTGTACTCCTAAAAGTTTCCTTTTTGGAGCAGGTATTATTTGGTGTTTCTTTGCTTCAGCTTACGATTTATAAAACATGGTGAAACAAGGTGTTTTCTTAGCCAGAACACTTTGTGTTCACAAACAACACCCGGAATCATCTTTGTGGTCTGACTGCTAACTCACTGTTTGAGTTATCTGTCACTGCCACGTCATAATCATTAGCATTGATTTCATTTCAAAATGTTTCATTGTCGAGGGTCAAAAAGGTTTCAAACACTGAAACTAAAACTGCTCTCTGCCTCCACTTTTGTGAACCTAACCCACTTTTCCTGCATAGCAGCACTTCAGGAAAGTTTTGTCTATAAAGAACGTTTTGTCTCAAACTTTGCATTTCTTTGCTACACATCATTGTCCATTTATGTTGCTTCCTTTTAGAGGTGCTTTCTTTCCTGGGCTGAAGGTGACGTGTATTTTAAAATCAATTTCCTGCATTGAAAAGCAAGGGAAAGGTGGATTTTACACGTATTTATATTCCATACATTTAGGGCTTTTAGAAGATTCTGGTTCTAAAACTTAAGCCTTCAGTAAGCTCAATTATATAAGATCACGTAGATGATGACGTTTGCACATTCGTTTTATTACTTATGTCAGAAACACGCAGGAAAATGTAACGCACCAAGATGATCACATAAACAAACAGAGCCCCTATGCTGGTTTTAAGCCCGTCTGATGGGAGATTTCACTGTTTATTGGTGTGTCTGTGAGCTTATTATTGTTGCTGAGCGAACCTCCGTGTCTGATTTTCATGTCTTCTGAAAACCCGATGGTTTGTTTCTTTTGGTTCAGGTCCGGAATCTGACTCTAGCCTTCCAGGCGGCCGAGAGCATTGGCATCAAAACATCTCTGGTGAGCAGAGCTGCAGCACACACACACACACACACGCCTGCACGCGCGCACACACTCCTAGACTCTTTACAAATTGAAAATACTACACTTTGATTATCTTAGATTTTATAGAAATAAGCTGTACAACTTTAATTTACCCAAAGGATGTTTTTCCCCAAATTTGTGAATGTTTTCCGTTACTTACTGCCGACGATCTTAAATCCATATTTCTGTTGTGTTGCCTCGGTTGTACCAGGAAAAATAACTCATTGAAAAACCCTTGCAATTTGCAAATGCATGAGTAATAGTCAGCTACGTTAAACTGTTTACACTTGAAGAGAGCTCCTAGTGTGTTTTGTGTTAACAAAGTCAGGTTCAAGTTTAGCCCGCAGAGAGCTTGAACCAACATTTCTGCAGAACACGGCTCAGTCAGGGATGTTACTGTAAAACTGAAAACGTTTGTTTGTGTAAACTGTTACTTGGAATCATCATGCAGACAATGAAAGGTTTCAGATTCTTCTTGTGCACCGTTACTCCTTATATGCTTAACATACGTTTAATCGACTCGGTTATGAGATGGATGCTTTTTATAACTCATAAAAGGAGCGCAGAATAAAAACATCTTACTATGAACAGGTGGCAAAATGTGCTAATTCCAGTTTTTAACTCAAAACTGAGAATTATTTAGAATTATGGTTAAATTTACTGCTGGTCTTTCCCCTTCAGGGAGTAATTATTGAAAAGACATTTGGGTTATGGCCAAACATCCACTTTGTTCTCAGATCCAGTGATGAACTTCTGAAATTACATTTGCATTATTGACAGTCCAAATTTATTTAAGCATCACTCAATCACCGTCGGATGTCATCTGAGTCAATATGATGCACCCTTGAGTTACGAGGAACAAAATCGTGTGACTTTGGTGCAGCACTCAACAGTAGCTTTGTTTAAAAAAAAAAAAAAAAAAAAAAGACAGGTGTGAAATTTGTGAATGAATTTGTGTTATTGTGATGTTAAGGCTTTAAGAATTGGAAATGGTAACAAAAAGTGGCCTTTTACTGTACTAACGATGTTAAACGTTAAGATTATTTTACTAGCTTTATTTAAGGAATGTGGATTAGTAATCTCTCGTTGAAGATCTAAAACAATCAGAGCTGCACTTGAGAAGATGGATTCGATTGATTCATTGATCCGTCCGGGTCACGTTTACAGCTTCCTGCGTTCTTCCTGTGATTGGATCATGCAGGACTCTTATTAGCAGTAAATGACCACACTAAACCGTTAACGCCGTTATTGGAATGAGCTTCCAATCACGAGAAAATTGATAGTTCTTGTTTCACTTTCGATGGGGGCCAGATCTGGATGTGTCAGGGGCCAGCGTCACCTACAGCTGTGACCAAATTTATTACCGCTGATAGTTTTGAGTCTAAAGTAATCCTTTCATTTTGCCAATATCCCTCTTCTGACTGGAAATAACATTAAAGTTCTGAGTCTGACAGAGAATGTGTGGCGGCATCTAAAGATTAGCATCGGTCTTTCAACAACCCAAAGCAGGACTCCACAGCCATCTGTAACTGAAAACACGCGGCGCTGATGTTCGGCTAGGAAGGTCCTGCTGTTTAAAACCCACAGAAACCCCACACTGTTCTTGACTCTGGCGCATCAGGTTATGTTTCATTAATGTGGTTTTAGATTTTGGCACAAATCAGGCAAAAGAGGTAGGCAACACATCACCAATCTTCTGAATAAATGTATTTCTAAATTTGTAATTTCCATTCAATTTTCACAGGACGCTGTCCAAAGATGTCAAAGTTACTTGCTACTTTATTTAAAAAAAATATATTAATAATAATAATAATAATTTTTAAAAAAAATTTAATTGGCTTTATTGGTGATACAATTATTTTGACTTTATTTTCATAGGGTTAGGGTTTATTTTCATACTTTTATACACAGAACTTAATTTGTGGATATCAGTGGTTTGGATTCTTTGTAAGTTTGAACTGCACTGGTGAGAATTTGATGACCTTTCACCTTTTAGAAATTTTACAGAGAAAACTGGTGTTCAATACTTACTTTCCGGCTTTCAGCTCCATAATAACAAGCCCTGGTGGAAGAAATCAGCTTGATAGCCATGTTAGTCAAACGCCACCTGCAATAAAAACACAGTTTGAACATAATTTTGCACTTGTATGTACAGATGAATATTTTCTGCTCTTTCAGAGCTCGCCAACACAAACAGGCACACACAGTGTGAGAGCTGGGATTGGATATGTCTGTTTCCTGTCCTATAAAATGAGCAACACACCATCCATCATTCTAATGCATGTGAAATAAAAACAAAAACTCCATCACACTCCCACAGCCTTTGTTTGCAAGCATTCTACTTTGCATGTTTTTTCATCCCTGCATTAACAACACACACACACACACACACACACTACTGAGCGTAAAGTAGGGACTTATAAAAGTTTAGAAAAAAAAAATCTACATTTAAAGTAATTGCTTTGTTTGTGGAAATTCTGTGTTTGGAACATGCTTGTCTGCTTCATTAACTGACCAAAATAGTACCTGCAAGAAATAACAAAAATAAAAATGATAATAGTATGTTGAGTTTAGAATCAGACGTCTACCCTAAAACTCCCAGCGGAAATCTTTTGTCCTGATGTGGCTTTTAAAACTCCAAATCTGGAAGTTTGACTTGACCTAATTGCTGCATTTAGGTCAAAGGTCACGCATTGGTCTCTTATAATTCTCTATTACGCGTTTGTGGTTGGATTTGACTGAGTTGTTCCCATGCCCACAGCATAAACCCTCCGTCTCCCACCCATCCTGACTCTCTTTGTCTCTGCTGGTGAACTTTGGACCCCATTTTTCTTTCTGCTGTCTTACTTTGAACACATCCCAGAAACTAGTTCCTCAACCTTTTTTTAGGTTGTTATCTCATAAAGGCAGATACAGAAACCTGAGTCAGCAGAGAAATCTTTTCTTTCTTTTTTTTCCAGATTCATGCATAAAAAAGATAAAACATTTAACAAATCAACTTTTTGAGTCAGAGGAATTTGGGGAAACAATCCTACGAGCTTTACGAGTGTTTTCTGCAGAAGATGAGTCCTTTTAATTTCTCTGTAGGCATGTTGAAGTTCAGCACTTTTGGACTCCATCATGTTCGGGTCCCTCCAGAGACGTTCTGCTGCGTCCGAGTCCAAACTTTGTTGGACTAATTTATGGTTTTCTGCATAATTTCCCAAAAGCCTTTGCCTGTGTGTGTGTTCAGTTGATTGTTTTTGTTGTACTATAATCCCTTCGCCTGCCGTCACAGGGTTATTAAACCTGGGTATGTGGCGTTGAGTCATCAGAGTCTCCTTTATGTGTCACCATTTATTCTCCATGCCAGGATTACGAGAAATGGAGGAAGCATCTAGAAATGTTGTTCTCTCTCTTTCTTTCCACTTGTCCTGAATAATTTCCTCAGCATGACGCTGCCATCGCCATTTTAAACTGCTGAGATGCTATTAGGATATAAGGCCTCTGGGTTTCCACTGCATGCTCTGCTCATTCAACGGATTTATTAAAGCATCGTTGGAAAACTCCCAGTTGGTTTTTAGTGATAAATGGCCTCTTGGAAGTGTTTTTTTTTTTTTTTTTTTTTTTTTTTCAGGTCTGGAACATAAGAAATATAAAAATAGAAAGAGTCTAAAAATATTTTTCTCCTTGTGCTCCATTCAGTGAAATGTTTCAAATACTTTAGAGGAATGGAAGAGAAAAACAAACCTGCTAATTTGATGTGAGCGTATCTACCAGTGGTTTTAAAAATCCAAGTGTGTCTGTGTGTTCAGTTTTACTTATGCTGAATACGTCAGAGAAAAACAAGCCACGGGGCTCATGAGTTTAATATCCTCTTTAACTTCCTTGAGAAGTGTTCAGCAATGATTGTGTGCAGTAACTAATAAAATATCCGGTATGAAAAACAGATAAATGTTTGAAAACTGCATAAGTTCTCCTTATCGGCTCTCGCACTGATTTTAAAATCTTCTTTGGAACCGATTCTAGACCGGCGACCCGGTGAGAACTTATCCTCCAGCCAGAATTATAACCACTTTATAAGATAGTTTATTACTAATCATGCTTATTTCTTCATTTGTGTTTGTCCTTACTGAGGGGAATAAATAAGAATAAAGATTGGGAAACTTGTCTTCAGTAAGTTGCACGTCATGGTAGAGATGGACATTCATCGCATTGTTTATCATTTATCATAATAAATTTAATTTTATCGTTGTCATTAGAAATTCCAATTAATGTTTGAAACCCCCAAAACTGTCCATATTGTCAAGAATATCAGCTTTAATATTTGTTTTTTCACTGTTCATTCAATGAAAGCACCAATAAATATAAATGCATTTGAAAATCTGACTAAATGCAGTTACGATTTGCTGCCTAATGATAGAAATCACACCTCTTTATTTGACTGGTGATCTAAAGAAATGTTTTCAAATGCCGTGATTTAGAAATTTCCTTCACTTTCCAAACCAGGTTTTGCCGTGTGATAGCAATATTAAGAAAAAAAATGAAATTACAAGAAAAAGTCATGAGAATAAATTCAAAAATAACACACGAATGAAATCACAATGAGGAGAATATTGCCAATGTGGAAGTCAGCAGAAAAAGACAAAAAAGTAACTTGAGTCTTGTTTTATTCTCAATGTCTTCCAACCAAAACCAAACATAGGATGAAGGACAAACGTTGGTGTCTTCTCACCTTCTCCCCTTCACAATAAGAGCATACGTTCTAGTGTGAAATATGTACATTGTTTCCACCACACCACATTACGAGAAAAAGTCGTAATTTTGTGACTTTATTCCCGTAACATGACTTCGTAATTAATTTCTTCATGTTCTCAGTATTCCCTTTTACCGTAATCTTAATCCCATCTCCCTTCCGCTGTGTTTCCTTTCCAAACAGGACATTGAGGAGTTGATGAAGACCGACAGGCCCGACTGGCAGAGCGTCATGCAGTACGTCTCCCAGATCTACAAATACTTTGAGACTTGACGCGTCAGGAGGCCAGACCAGAGGGGACGATCAGGTGGACGGGGGGACTCTTCTGTCTCCGTGTGGGACGTTGTCCTTCCAGACCGGCTGAAGGCCGCCAGCTGACCACCGGCGCTCCTGTCCGTCGCTCATCAGCTGCCCAAGAAGTTTCTGTACTCACCTCTACAGTCAGAAGTGTGACCAAAAAAAAAAAAGGAGAGGCGCTGCAGTCGGCAAAATAGATTTCTCACAGGAAGTGTCGGCTGAGCATTTCATTCACAGATGAACTAATACTGATCCAGAGTCACTCTGACATCTTGTAGCAGTTTGACAGCACAGTTGAGATTTCTTTTTCTATTTTACTGTTAAAAAAAAAAGAAAGAAGCTGTTGTTGATGTCTTCCATCATCCTCTGCGCGCTGCCGACACGTTTCTACAAGGCAGCGTTAGAGCCTCTCTGCTCCGTTCACAAGTCAAATGCTCCCGACAGACTCAGTTTTGTTCTCTTTTCGTTACCACAACTCAACTCCGGCGGGACCATCCATGGCACCGAGGAGCCGCTGCAGGCTTCTGTAGCGATATGATAATGGCAACACATTCCCTTCTATGATTAGATCAGTCCCTGACGT
This sequence comes from Girardinus metallicus, assembly GCA_903067095.1. NCBI lineage: Eukaryota > Metazoa > Chordata > Actinopteri > Cyprinodontiformes > Poeciliidae > Girardinus > Girardinus metallicus. The sequence goes on from CAEGAE010075528.1 coordinate 137,068, forward strand.
TAAGGAGTAACTAACTGCTGCCGTCGCACTTAACAGGTTTTCCAAGTTTCCCATTAAAAAAAAAAAGAAAAAGTGACGCAAACTGTGTGCATCTGTATTAGGCTGCATGCCACGTTGAAATATGGACGATGTTTCACATGTAACAGAGGACGCTCCAGCTTTTGACACGCTTCCATTTGCAGATGACTGTTTTTTTTCTTTTTTTTAATAAAGTTGTATTTATTTATTTACAAAAGTTGCTTATTGACAAGTGACACAATGGAGAGAAACAGAAGATGTTCTCTGGTGATGGATATGTCTCCATGGTAATTTTAGGTTAATAAAGGATTATCTTGAATTTACTTTTACTCCTCGTCAGTGTGCCTGCTTTCACTTGTCATGTTTTGACATGTCGGCTGGTTGTGGGTAAGCGGTCCGGCCTCTGTGTTTGTGGTTTAATCATACTGCTGTGTTGCTCCATGGGTGATAAATTGCTTTTCCACTGCGCCCATTGAAGCCCAGTGCCAGCACTGGAAAAACATTGAAGTCAGTGGGAACACTCAGCGGGGCTGCCAGCTTTTTTACAGTACACCTACTGTTGTTACTGTAACACATTTCTGTGGCTGCAGGTTGATCCATGTAACATCGTCTTCAAGTACTGGGAATGACTCTAAAGTTTTTGATGGAGACGCTTCCGACTTCAATTTCATCAGACATCCAATAGCATGAAAAAAAAAATCTAAATTTCTTCTTTTAAAAGGGCAGTGTCGTGTAAAATCAAATTCCATCAAATCAATCTGGAGTGTTTCTTTTATTATTTCATGCATGTTTGAGAAATCCTCTGGTCTCCCGTGCCAGCTCCTCAACAGAGCCGCAGTTTCTAAACTTCCCAGTTTCCACCTCACGGAGCAGTCCTTCCCTACAACTCCCCCAATCAGCTCCTTCAGACTAGCCAGCAGCAATTAGCAAACACCTGGTGGAACTGCACATCTGCTGAGCTCGTTATACGAGCTACTTCTCAGTGCAAAGTTGATAAAAGCGTTGTTAAAGGGTTAATAGAGAAGAGATGTGATGACTTCCTGAAGGTGGAGTGGGGATTGTTACAGATGCCTTGTAAGCCAGAAACTCCACCGCTTTCTCCCTGACCTGTCTGCTGTATTTCTTGGTCTTCATGGTGCCGTTTGTTTACTCCACAGCTGGATTTATGTTTAGACTGAGCTACACGCAGACAGAGTCCCTTGACTAACTGGGTGACATTCACACCACGCTTGTAAGATTTTGCTTTGTAAAAATTTCAAAAGCATTTATTTACTTTACGCTTCACAAATGCCTCATTCTGTCCATCAAATAACATTAAAATCTCAAAGTTAAAGGAGCAGGAATATGTTTGGGAGGCACCAGTATTTTTCTTTTACATTGTTTACTTGCAAGGTAGAAAATAAACTGCAGCTCGTTTCTGGAGGAAACAAAAGACGGCGACACTTTATTTGAAGGGGTGTGAATAAGACTGACATGACACTGTCATAAACATGACGCAACACCTGCCGTGAGCTCATAAATGTTTACAACTGTTGTCATTATTCGGTAAATAATTTTATTTCTTTCGAACATGGTAGAAGTATAAAATCACACACACGAACAAGGAATGTAAAAGACAAATGTTTTTGTACCACAGATATTAAATAAAAAAACAACTAAAAAATAAAAAAAGGCAAAAAACATTTAAGAAAGTTATAAGAAAACATAACTTTTAATGCAAAGTTGCCTTAGAAGTCCATTAAAGTGTCATTATTTACGGAATCAGACTTCATGACATAAACATTCTTGAAGACTCCTCCACGCTCGTCCCAGTGTCCTGTCAGTCTTATACACACCCCTTCACACAAAGCGTTACCCAGAAGTTTGGAGCTGAACTTCACTCGCATGAGTGCTTGAAGGAAGCCAGTGGTATTGACTTCAGGTCGCGTGGGTGTTCTCACACGCGCACACAGATCAGCGATTACGTGTCGGGGAAATCCACGTGGAAACCGTGGTTGAATGCCGCTTTAAACGACTCGTAATTACGCACGGCGTGGCACCGGCGCTCTCCTGGGATTTCGCCTTTTTTTTTTTTTTTTAAGTACTTTTTAACTGCTTGTGTGAGCGTGTGTGTCGGGGCGTGGCTCCTGTGTGAAAGTGATCCCCCCTCCCTCCTCGCTTCCTCCTCTGCATGAAAACCGCTGTCTGAGGGAAGTTGTGTGACACAGTGTTGCCAACACCACCGACGTACAGATGCCGCTCGGACTCTCCTCTGCGTGTGTGAGGACATCCAGAAGCGATGCGTGAGCTCGTTAAGGTAAGCCACACAGGTCATCAGATGAAACAGACGGATGGTTTAAGTTGTTTGTTTGTTTTTTTTTTTGTCAAGTTTGCACAAACTATCTCGTCTAAAAGTGCCCTCCTCACTTCGCAGCAGATGGCACCTCCTGCAGCCACTTGTGGAGTATTCCTGGATTACAGCACACAGACTTGTTGGCTTCTCTGGGACTAGAGGCGTCGCGGATGACCGTCACTGATGTAACCCACCTGCAGATTTCAGGCCGGACGCACTCTGCTGAGATGAATGCACCATACATCGCGATAGAAGCAGTGATCGCTGTCCTCTCCATATGCGGCAACGTGCTGGTGTGCTGGGCTGTGGCGATCAACAGCACGCTGAAGAACGCCACCTTCTACTTTCTGGTGTCTCTGGCTGTGGCTGACATCCTGGTCGGCTGCCTCGCCATCCCCTTCGCCATAATCATCAGCGTCGGCTTGTACCTGAACTTTTACGGCTGCCTCTTCCTCGCCTGTTTCGTCCTGGTACTCACTCAGAGCTCCATTTTCAGCCTGCTGGCCATCGCGATTGACAGATATCTGGCGGTGAAGATCCCACTGAGGTGAGTCCGCGCTTTGCCACTGACGGGGGTTTTATTCTGGCAAACATAAACAGGGAAAGCTCATAACTTGGACTGAATTCCCGAACTCCCAGAGGTGGTGTTATGGCTCTCTGCCCTGGGCGTCAGCGTATGAGGGGGACAACATAGCAACTCGGAATAAAAATGATCTGCACTTTGAGAAGGAACTCGTTTTCTCTTCATTTCTTTCTGATTTCTAACGAAGGGTTATTGGGAATTTTAATAAAACATGGCATAACCATGAAGCTAGTTGATGAAGCAGATGTTGTTTGCTTAATTTAAGGATTGCTTTGAATAGATCAGACCATCTCTTTACTTCAAACCAGCCCCTGCTCCAGACGAGTTTGACATGAATCTATGTAGCAATAATTATATTACTCAAGTAAAAGAAAAAGGTACAGTGCAGTAAAACTACTTTTATAAGTACCTTTTTCCAAAAAAGTTACTCAAGTGAATGTAACAAGTACTACCCACTTTTGAACATAGACAACATCAGTAGCCTGTACTTAACAAGCTTAATGTGATATATTGGTATTAGCTAGTCATCGTTTAGCCAACATTACCTGCTATATCCAACAGCGTTACTCAACTCAATCTGTTAGTTTGGGGAAAAAACTGTGCAAAGTTCTTTGCGTTTTTCTGATTTTGCTGCCATGATTCAAACACAAACCTGAGCAGCTCTGCACAGCAGCAGCAGGTCTCCAGCGCGAGCGTCTTAGCGCTCATGTTGCCTTTAAAGGCGGCTCGGAAAAGCGGGTCAACGACATGCTAACAACGGATTAAACAGTTCTAGCTGCTGACAAAAAAATGACAGAAGGCACAGATATGGGAAGTAAGGAAGCCTCTACTGTATTTAATCGATATAGGAATAACAGAGAGTTGGCCAGCTTCCAGTCCGGGGGGCACGGCTGACTGTGGGCGGGCAATGCCCCCAGTGCCCGCCACGCCCATGCCGCCGGTCCTGCTTCAAACTCTAAGATTCTAAAAATGACTTTAATTTACACCAAGAAGAGATTCTTAAAAATAATTCCAGTTTTATAAAACTGTCGTTTTACTTTTTCAGGAAGGGTTTGATTTGTATCTATGAGCGAAAAAATGTAAGACTTATTTCTCTCTGTCTCTCTTTCTCTCTCTCAAAATTTAGTCAAAATGTCTTTGTGTTACAGTGTCTAGGATAAAGCCACAACCTACTTCCCCTCTATTATCTTTCACCGCTGAATACCAATAGTGGTTAAAATATGAGTCAGACTGGGGCATTACTGATATATCATAAAAAATGACTAATAATATTCTGTAAAGCGTTACAGAGCCGGCTGGTATTTTTATGCTTTCCAATGTGGAACAAATGCGATTTACATTAAAGTATTTAAAGAGTTTTTACATTTTGCATAGTTTATAAAATGGCAGGTTTCATGGATAGTCATAACATGTTTAAAGGAAATAAAATATGATAAAATATGTCAGCTTGTATTAAACTAAGTACATATATTTATCACTGGGAGTAATATTTCATAATTACAGACGCACCGATCAATCAGCCTGATCAATTTTAACTTTTGATCCGTAACTGGAGTCCAATATTTTACAAACACAAAGATCTTGTGTGTTTGTAAAAGGATTTTCGCCATGTGCACTTTGAGTTTAATGATCAGATAAGTGTTCAGGTTCGGTGTGTAAATGGTGGCGATCTTGTAATAACATGTAATGCTGCTGGCAAGGAGTGAGCAGCAAATTTCCTTTCTATTTTAGTCTTAAGAATGATAAAAACAAACAGAAATGGGATTGGTCGAAGCCAGACTCGACATGTCAGACGTCATTAAAAACAAACAAACAACATGAATCATTATCATCCGGCTCAGAAGCCTGATCTTTGGATCTGTATTGATAAAACATTAAAAACTTTTGTGCTTTTTTTTAAATTATTTTGTCCTTGCTACAGCATGTTTCCACTTTATCAGCTTGTTGAGAAGAAATGAAAGTTATACTATATTACTTTTTTTCAAAATTTATGTTTGCTATTTTTAATCTGGTCACCAATAATTGACACTGATTAGAACAGATGTGCTGGAACATTTCAAAGTAGACATTGCTGGAGTCGTTTTCACTTAGCGAGGTTAAATCTTCTGCTTCTTCATTTCCAGGTTTGCACCTGGAAGGCAGCCGTTCCCTATAAATCTTTATTTACTCCTTTAAGGTTGAGGGTAAAGGAGTGAAATGAGATTCAGCCTTAATCCCACCAAGCAGTGCTCTAATTAATCACGTCATGATGATAATTTATCTGCAGCGTTGTAGCTTCAGCTGAGAGCCACTGGGGTGTTTAACCACATATGCTAATAATGCAGGAGAAGCAGAAGCATGCAGACCTCCATTCACACCATCTTCATATGAGACGAGTGCTTTTTTGTCTTCAGAAAGACGCACAGATCGGAATCAGACCAGGGATCTTATGAATCCCCCATGAAGCTTATTGCCTCATATAAACTTGTAATGATAATTACATTATTACACTCTGGGTTTATCCAGCCAGTCCTTTGAAATTCACCAGGTGCCATGATGCATAAAGTCATCTTACTTCCTTGCATGTTTGATTTACATTTGATGGTAAAGCAACAGAAATCCAACAGGTTGACATCTGAGTAAAAGTCAGCGATTTTTAAAATTTCGCTAACTTATTTTACATCACGTGTTGTGATGGTTGGCTGAAAAAAGTTTTACATGGAAATATTTAGCATTTGAACTCAGCAATTTAATACATATTCTGTGAGTGAATGAAATGCCAAATGTCAATTATTGTAGTTGCCAGTAATCGAAATTTGCCAATTTTCGCCTTGACTAGCATTGACTGATAAGTTGAATGCATAAAAACCAGCATAATTTTAGATCTAGGTGAGAAAATTCAGATAAACGGTGCAGGAAACCTGCTTTTATGCATAAACAGGGATCATCTTGTAACTCCTTTGATTGCTAAATTAAAACCCAGGTTCGGCTGAATGTATTTGTCAGTCAAACTGAAATGAGCAAACCACAAAAGAAAATCAGAAATCAGTTTTAGTGCAGCTAAATGTTGGTCCAACATAAGTGCTTCTTTTAAATTTCACACCAAATTGGTTCATGGTAAACTCCAGGCTGAGTTTGAAACAAACATCCTTGGATTTCAGCAGGTGGTATATTTTTTTATTTATTTATTTATTTTTTTTGCTTTAAGTCACTGATTACTATAAAGATGTGATGAAATGGATGGACCCCTGGTTTAATCTTATCCTACACTGTGATTTTCTGTAAAAGTTGCAACATGACGGAGCTCTTGAGTCCTGGTAGAGCTTTAACTTTAGGACACAGCAATGAATTCACCCGGAGCGCTGCTTAGCACGTTTCCTGAACTCATCCTGCGTTTTCCGCTAATCTGTTTCCAACGCTGCGCCGCCCGAGGGCCCAGAGACCAAAAACATTCACGGCTGATTTCCATGCTTTTCTGCTCCACACCGACGCCCGGCTGCTGTTTTCTTTGTGTTCTGTAGTTGGACACAAAGAAAGAACAATAAAAACACAGACTCTTAGAAAATCATCCAATCCAACAAAATTAGCAGTAAATGTTTTATTCAAATGAACTAAAAGAACAATATGTAGCAATATTTAAAATAAAAATAATTTTAAATAAAATAAAACAGGGTTGAGGGATTAGAGACAAAAGGCGAAGCCTCTGGATCGATACTTGCCACAGAGTGTCAGAGTTAATGGCAGAGGCCAGTGAGCTGTACTCTGTGTGTGTGTGTGTGTGGGGGTGGGGGGGTGCGTGTGTGTGTGTTCGTGAAAACAGAAACAGACAGATCGAGCTGCCAGCAGGGACAGCGTGGTGCTGCTTGACATTTCCATGAATTGAGGAGCAGCAGCTTTGTGATCAGATGGGAAACGTCTGTCTGCAGGTGGTGTTGTTTTTGGGCCGTGCCAGCGAGCTGTCGGGCCGTTCGTGCCGCGTCGGATCCACTGTCATTTCCATTACGTTCAAAAACCCCGGCAAGAAAGGACAGTCTGACACAAACTCGGGATGAAAGTTGCCTGCCACCCAGCGAGTGGCTTCTAAAGTCCCTCGTCGGTACGTCTATTTTTGACCCACAGAGCAAAACCTGAAACTTGTCACTTCCCCACACGCAGAAAACGCTCAAAGAATCCTGCAGAAAAGTTCTCATTCTGAAAAGTCTTGCTTTGTGGGCACTGAGGCGTCCCTACAAGTTGGCTTTGTTTTTAATCAAACAATTTTTCTAATGGTTATTTTAATAATCGATTAATATGTTGATTATTCTGACAATTACTTGGATAAAAAAAATTTGGCACATTCTGCAGATTTTTCATTTAACCACTTTTTTACATTTTTAAATAAGGAAATGAACTTTGTATTGCCTAGAATGCAATAACTTCGTATTCCTGAACCGGGTGAAGCTAAAGCTATTTTTCTTGAGGCGTTTTGGCTAAAGCATATTTACAGTCAAATGTGTTTTTATATTAGATGTAAAATATTTCTGTACAGTTTTGGCTAAACTACTTGCTCTGAATATGTTTCTTTCACCAAATGGCATTTTTTCTGTATATCCCAGTTAACAATTAATCAAATGCTGAATTAGTTAACAATTGTTTCAATAATAGGTTAATCGTGATTAATCCAATTAGTTATTTCAACACGTCAAATTTTTATATCAAAGATGAACAAAAACTTGTTTTAAGATTATGATTTTATTTGTTAGGGGAAAATATATCCAAAGCAGCTTATTAGAAATATCCTGACCCACCTGTTCAATCATAACTTGAATCCGATCAATCTTTCTGTTTTGGTTTTAAAGAAGTCAATCTTTTCTGACAACGTGACTGAAAGAGCTAAAATAAAAACTACCAACACATCGCTGCCAGATATAGAAACATAAATCAAAGACAGATGAAACAGCAAAGTCATGTAGCGATCGCTCCGGTTTAGTGCAGCAACACGAAGGAAAGCATTACATGCTTGTTCATGGTAATACGCCTTCATGCGTCTGTCTCTAGCGCAGCTATCACTATCAAAACATAAAAGCAGTTACGGATCACACAACAACAATCTGGAACTTTTGTGAAGGATATCGTGATGTGAAGATAACTTTTCTTGCTTTCTTTGACTCTGATCTGTAGGGTTTCTATGCAAGGTGCAAGAATCAAAATGACATAAACTAGCATTAAAATGTTCTTACAAACAGTCTAACCTGGAAATGTTGTGGAGTGACCCCACAGCTGCAGTATGCAGCTTTTACAAGAATATGTTTTTATTGCATATTTGTTAAAACTATCACTATGTCCTGACAGTATGAGACAGATGATCTGTGAAAAAAATCAACTTCCTCCCAGTGCTATTATTGCCATCTGCAGAAATGCTCTGCTCCCAAACAAAAACAACCAATCAGAGGCAGGAGGAGAGTTTCAGCGCTGTCAGTCACACATGTGTATGTGCTGCTGGCTGGGTCTGATTGTTGTTGTTTTTATTTATGGTTTTATTGGTTCTAGTGGCCTTTATTTGAGAGTGGTCTGACAGGAAAGTCGGTAATGAGAGAGAGGGAAGACCCGCGGCAAAGGTCACCAAGCTGGGATTTGAACCTATGACATCCTCTTCGAGGAATAAAGCCTCCATATGTGGGCTGTGCTTTGGCCCTGTGCCACCACAGCGTCCCTCTGATTGGTTCTTCTTGACCAAGAAGTGTATTTCTGAAGATGGCAGTAGGACCACAGCAAGAGGGTTAGGGTTAGGGGTTAGAGGAGCTCGATTTTGTCCCCCCCCCCCTCCGCAGATTATCTGATAATATGTTATTAATGTTACATACCGCAGCTTTAAACAAAATTCTCCATTGTGGTGGAAAAGACTTATTGTTAGCTGTTGCAAAAGCTTGATAGCTCTGCCAAGAGAAACAGAAACAAAAGAAATCTGTAAGGAGGAAACACTTTTTTGCGGCACAGTAGTTACCCGACCCACAAAGCTGCAGCCTCTACATGCAGAAAATAAGATCAGCGTGTATGTTGAGCTCAAATGACACGTCCAGAGGCGTTAGTGTGCGAGTTTGGTCAGTTTGCAGGCCTGGAAACGCCTCGATTCTGTCCCAGATAGAAGTGTCTTACAGCTGGCTTTTATGGAGGAGAGAGGCCAGGTGCTTCAAGATAACCGAGCCACAACACACACTCAGCCCTCCCCCCCAACTCCAGCCCTGCTGTCCTTACTTCTCAGAAACATCCCCTCTGGCTGCTTTCTGAGATCAACTCAGACACATCTTAAGAATGATCTGTACCCTCATCTGCGGATCCCAGTCAGAGAAAATGAAACCTCGCTCTGCCCCAGGTGTCTGACTCAGACAAATATCGTGTTACTGGGTCGTGTTTTGCGGAGATGGAGTGTCTGCGTCATGGTTTCGTAATGCGATGAAGCGAATTTGGAGTTGAAGAACGAGGTGAAACTCTGCTGGTGGCTGGACTTCAAAACAGCCGATCCATATTTATGGATTCGCCACACGGACAACGATGGGAAAAGGTGCAGCTTCGGGATCCAGAACGTGTCGTGAGTCGATGAGTGCTGCATCTCTAAGGATCAGCTGTGACATAAAATGACTTAAAAGAAATTTGACTTTAATTTAGCATCTTGAAAGTGGGCCTCTGTCTCTTTAAGAAAGTCCTCCTCGTTTTGAAACTCCGCTTTAAGGAAGTCATCACAACATCGCTCCTCAGTTAACTCTTTAATGTTTTTACTAGTGTTGCTCTGTTTAATAGCTCCTATAAAGAGTTCAGCAGATGCAGTTCCACCAGTGCTTGCTGATTGATGTTGGCTAGTCTGAAGGAGCTGAGTGGGGAAGTGGTGGGGGAGGACGGCAGCTCAAAGGAGGAACTGCATCTCAAAGGCGACGCTATTTCACAACTGAATGGTTGCCACGGGAGATACAAGAATCAAGCGCAGAGGATCCCAAAGCACTTCACACAACTTTCAGGCATTCACCCGTTCACTCACACGTTCACACGCTGATAGTAGCCACAGCTGCCCTGGGGCAGCATGACAGAATGAAAGAGTCAAGGCAACACCCCAGATATGCTTTTGATGAAGGGATGACATAATAACATGATATTAATAAAAAAAAACGGTAGTCTTTTACATTATTAACCATTTTGTTATGACATGAATGTTAGTTTTGCTTATCGGTGCCTTCTCACTTCAGCTTTGAACTAGACTTCCGCTTCGGAGACAGCTAGTGTTGTGAACAAAGTGAAAACTGTGTGAAAAAAGGGCGATCTGACTCAGATGGAAGGGAATCCACCCGCCTGTCACATCTGAAGCTAGTTTGACGACAGCCTGTGGGAGTTTTAGCCGTGCTGTAACTGCATTTTACCATTGGTTCGATGTTTTATAAATGTAAACTTTAGCCTATATTGAGTGGATTCTATGTGCTGGAGGCTGGGAAGGAGGAATAGTAGAGGAGTCTACAGCCTGCGGCCTTAGAGCCTAAATGGCTTTTTGGATCTTAATAACTTTGGTTAATAATTAAGAAGAAACAGCTAATATTTTAAAATTTAGACACAATAACAAACAGTTTTTCCTTTTATTCCTGCAATATTTTCCATTGAATTTCTGAAAAGAAAAAAAAAAAGACCACAAGTACTGGTAACATCTTTTTCTCCTCGTGAGGTTGGAATATGTGGTTGTTGTTTTTTTAATTTGTTATAATTTTTCCAACCACAGAAAAAAAGAGATCCACCCCCATTTCTTTTGCTAAATTTTATCTTTATCTTCAATCCTAAAATAGAAATAAAATGATGGTTCTTTAAAAGTGGTAAAAACATTAAAAAAAATAATAATTCTGATAGTAAATATTTAAGTTGTGTGACATTTGCGGGTCTGAACGAGTTTTATTTGGTTGTCTTAAACCTCTGTGAAGGTTGCAGGCCCGTTCGCTAGAACGACACAAAGCTGCATTGGTTTGTGTAAACGAAGAAGAACAGCACATGGTTTTCTATTGTTTTCACAATAACTCTGAAAAGTGTGGCAAACATTTGCGTCTAGCCCTTCTTGGGTCAAATTGCTTCAGTGAACAACTGCAGATCTTTATCCACTTTATTCTGATCTCTGCAGATCTTTACAGCCTCTGATTTATCCTCTGCTTATGTGGATGGTTATGTGTTTGATTCAAACGTTCCATTATTTAGACGATTGAATAAACGGTGCGCAGGGAGACTGTACTCTAACCTAACCCTGACCTGTCTGCTGTGGTCTTAATGAAGCTGTTTGTTCAGTTCAGAAAACATCTGGATTTATACTGAGACGTTAAACAAGTCGACTCAGTTTACGAACCAGGTGTTATCTGGAGGGAGTTTATTTTGGCTATCAGGAAACTGATGACAGAATTTTGACAAGTATTATTCACAATCTTTTTCTACGTTGTGTTCATTTATTACATAAAACGGCAATAAGATGCGCTGAAGTTTGTGGTTGTAACGCATGTATACTTCCACAAAATCCTATTAAATATTCAATTTTTTTTTTTTTATCTATTTAATAAGTAGATAAATATTGATTAGGATTAATTTTGAGAAGGAAAAAAAACTATTAGCGAAGTAATAAATTAGGAAGAAAATTTTTTTAAAAACTAAGACATTAGCCTCAACCAGTGGGCCCCAACATTTTACCACCACAGACCGGTCAAGGTTTGGCAATTTTACTGTGGCCCGGGGTGGGGGAGGGTGTGCAGTAAAATTTTACGCCCCCCCCACTCGATTGTCGCTTGCTATAATCGGAACTGATCCTCCTGCAGTGTGAGGTGTGTCACGACTGATCTGGTCCAGTCGGTAGAACCTTCGATTCGCTCCGATCTAAAATCGGGCATATTCCCGTTAAATGTGACAGGTAGCCAATCAGACAGCGCAGTGACGTAAGCACGGAGGGGGAATCCCAAACGGCTGACGTCGCGCAACCGAGAGCCCCAAATGGAGCGGCTGCTCACACCGTCATTCATCCAAAAAGCCTTTTCTTTTTGTTACGTCTTTTATCGCTTAAAATGAGACCACAAACTATCACTGCTTCTACATCGTCATCCCTGTTTGTTTACTCTAAATTCACCGGTGTGTTGGGGATTTTACGGGATTTCCTTCTGGAATCGGGGTGTTCGTGAGTGGAGTCGGTTCGTGTGTGGTGTGTTGCTCCTGTGTAGCTGGACACAAGAACCGACCGAACCTCTTGTACATCAGCTCCTCTGTGGTCACAGAGGTTTGGAAATCGGCCGACAGTTCTGAAATCATGCCGTGTGAACCAGACTTAAGCCTCACCAGCTCTACTCCTCCAGTCTCGACCACCGCCCTAACGCCCTCTGACTCTGGTCGCTATGGTAACGTTTGCACGTCCCTCCAAAATAAGATACAGGTGCGCTACAAAAAAAAAAAAACAACATTTTACTTTCATGAAAATTTTAACTCTCGATAACGACAAATCAGTGGGAACCCTGAGCTTATTTGTCTGCAACGAGACGGTCCCATCTGGGACTGATGGAAGACAATAACACCCGAGGTGTGTCGCTTGAGCGCAGGGTGTTTGGGCTCTACGTGGCGAAGCAGTTTGAAGCTTCATTGCCTCATTATTGAGCAGGTCAGAGCGGGCCTGGAATGTGGGCGCCACCTACCGGTCCGGGATAAATCCATCCTCCTGTCTCTTCTCTGAATAAACTTTCCAAGGGCATCTGATCTGTTTCTTACTCATTTTCCTGCTTGTGGGCTCAGTGTAACCGATTGAATCCTGTTAAAGGATTTTCAAAATAAAAGATCCTTCAGACTCAGATAATACATTAAATGGAAATATTTAATTATTTCTTGTGCGGCCCGGTACCAATTGGTCCACAGACCGGTACCGGTCCGCGTTCCGGGGGGTTTGGGGACGACTGGTCTAAACTACAAAATATGGATCCCTTGTCATCAACTAAACTACAAAATGCTAACATGTCTATATTTAGAGTCTTTCGTTGTTTTAACTAGATGACGTGTCTATGATTAAGATTAGTGCATCTAAAGTAGAGCTAAATTCTTGGTTTGTTTGATCTTATCGCAGATGTTAAACTTCGGTCAATTTCATGTAAAAACACAAACAATTTGAATCACTGTGGCAAAAGAATCCTAAAGGCAATAAATCAGTCAGCAGAGAAATCAAATCTAGAAGTGACTGGAGCCTGACATGATGAGGTCGATGACATTTTCACCACTAAGGGGAAATTCCTTCAGCGAAGCCTCGAAATTAGTCCTCCATCAAAGTCATAGGAAACCTAAAACCTGTTTCACCGTTGAGAGAATGTGATGTAATCAGTTTATCACTGCATTTATCTGCTGCTTTAAAAAACATAACATCTCGATGACCCCAAAGCAGAACCATTTCACTTTCCCTCCTGTAACTGAACTGTGTTTCTGAGCAGCGATAAACATAATCAGCCAGTTGTTTCTCTCTGTTTGCTAAACGCTGCTTTGTTCCCTCTAATTGACGAGCTGCTGCTGAGGATTTTATCTTCTGCAGAAGAAGCTTAAAGTCTGCCTCATGGTCTGTTGCGAATGAGTGACTCTCTTAAATTTAATGTGTTTTTAGTCGGGAGTCAACAGACGGAAACCTAAAGGGATACTTCAAGATTTTTGACATGATTTTTCTGTGAAAAGATCATAAACGCTTATTTTAAATAACTACACATGGAGACTGAATCCAGATTAGTTGATCCCGGAAACTAAAGCTAAGACGGGCCAACCGAGTTAACTACTACTGTCTTAAAACGCCTTTAAGAGAAGCAAATCTTATGGTTGTTTATGAAAAATGTTACTTTATTAACCTTTGAATCACTGTTCAAAGGTTAGTATACCTTTGAATGGAGAGTTAGTTACACAGACTGCTAAGTACACATGGAAAATTTAGGTTATTCCCTCTGCTATTCAAACAATGGAGCATATTAATTACAGCAGGCATCTTAATATTATGCTACTTATTTAGATTTTTATACATAGACTTGAAGCACTTTTTAAAAGCTTATTGTGTGACGTACTTTCTCCACAACACGGCTGTGTGTCTGGAAATTACAGTCATTTGTCTAATTTGAAAGCTAGCCAAAGGCTAACTTCAAAGAAGCTAGCTTACTAGCTTATTTGTTTAACGATGCTAGTTAGCTGGCTTCTTTAAGCCTGTAATGCAGAAGGAGCTACGCTATACAGACAGAGACTCTTCAAGGTTCTCGATATCTCATTAAAGGACTTTAAAACAGCTAAACTAAGTTTTAGTAATATACTGTGCTATATTATTAGTGTAGTATATTGCTGTTGTAGCCTTTACAGAGCTTGGAGTTGGGAAGCTCATGGTTGGTTTATTAATCAGGCTGCGGTTTGTAGTATTTAATCAGACGACTCAATGAAGACGTGCAGACAGATTTACAGCAGAGACTCTGTCTCCTGCAGGAACTTTGCACCAGTTTTCTTCTCACCGGTTAGTTTGTAGAAACAATCTGAAGGGAGTTGATATGATTGAGAGGTTGTCCAGGTCAGTGACAAACACTCTGCTGTCACCTGTTGAACAGTTTGTGGGGCTTTTGCTGTGGACACAGCTGGACTTTAAGGTGGATGTTGGGAGTGCTCAGGCCGTGTTTGCGTGTGGCGTGGCACAGGTCGGTGGCCCCTGGGGGCCGGAGTGGAGTTTGGAGAAGAAAGAACAAAGATAGGTGCCGGCGGGCTGTCATCATGCCAGGACTAATCCGTTCAGCCGCTGGTTTGCTCGCTGTCTCCACGGACGAAAAGCAGAGAGTGGGGAGTGGTGTTCAGGAGATGGGCCCTCTGGGAAACGGATCCCATACTCGCCGTTGTACTCAGTGATTAAAAGGAAGGAGGAGCGGGTGACGGAGACGAACAGCAGGATGTTGTGGGTAATGAAGGAAGAGCGCCGGCCACGATGAGCTCCTTGGTTTCCTTTGCTGGGCTGCTTTGGGTAGCGTTTTTATTATTCATGGCCCCTGGGGCGTCCCGCCGGGCCCCAGCGGGGGTCACAGGACAGAGCCAGGGCTCATAAACTCGTAGCTAACAGAATTATAAAAAGGCAGGGACAGAATGAGATAATGATTACAAATAATTTCTGCTGTTATGGTAACCCAACTTTTGTTTTACAATCAAATTCCCTGTAAAACGGGAGTAGTGATTTTCCGTCACGAAGCCCAGATTAAACCCACATTTCCATCACTGCAGTTCCACAGAATGAAACAATTGTTCATTTATCATCATATTATGCTATTGTTCCATCCAGTTAATGCGGAGACCAAATCCAGGAAGTGCTGCATGAGGAGTTACGAAACAAAGCCTTGTAAAAGGCCTTGAACTTTTCCATGTTATACACAGAAAATCTCAATGTATTTTATTGAGATCGTATGTGACAGACCAACACAAAGCAGGACTTAATTGTAAAGTGGGAGGAAACTGCAAAAATCCCAAATCTATTTTTATTTCCTAGTTTCTAGTGCAAATATCTTGGTACTCTCAAAATAAAACTACACTAACTTACAACTCACTTTTTTTGCAAGATATGAGAGCTTGTTATAAGTCAATAATTCCTTAATATTGTCTAAAGAAGTACTACATCCACTGGGAGACAATTTCACTTATACTAGAGATGCACAATCCACTTTTTTTTAAATTTCAATCCCGATACAGAAATCTGAGGTTTAGCATCGGCGAATACCGGTCTGATATAGAAAAACGGTGTAGAATTGACTTATAACATTTATTTCTTTTAAGCGCAGACATAAATGTACCGGATTAAAAATTCATTTGATAAGTCTGCACCAATGCAGGACACTTAAATACACCAGTAGCTTCACAAGCTTGGTCAAACATGTAAAAATAAAACTATTTGTTCAGTCAGTGCAATTAGGAGTATAACAGCCAATGTAGGATAAATAACAAAGAAACTGACAAAAGCAATAGGTAGACTACTTAGGACAAAAATATAAAAATAAACTGCATCAAATCTTTCAAGTGCAGTTAGGAATTCTAACTGCACTTAGAATTCCTAACTCAGAAATAAAGTAAATAATAAAGTACGATAAAGAGCACAAAGCATAGAATTAGACTGATTAGATCTGCCCTTATGGATCGGACACATTGTCACCAATAGCCGATAGATTTTTTTCAATATCAGGACCGATACAGATGCAAATATCGGACCAGTAGTATCAGCATCTCTACTCATATTGAGACACGTTTCCGATAACGCGTCCTCATTTTTTTCATCAATATTAATTCATTATTGGCCTAAAGCAAGCTGCTATATCTTGCTGAAAAGTTACTTATCAGTTTGTTTTCTCTTAGTTCAAGTGTACTCAGACATTTTCAACAGAAAATAGAGAAAAAAAATGTTGTTTTTGCAATGTGCCACATTAATGAAATAGGCCTCATCTGTTGTCTGCAGACGTACAGCAGTCATACTGCCTGATCCTTTCAGAGCTCTCCTCAGTGTTGGCCAAGAAAAGCGTCGTGTTCTTCCCCATTCAGTGTGCAGCACTCACACCCAGACATATTACATGTGACACCTCCAGCTCAGACTGACCCCCGTGTTTGGAAGCGTGTTCCTGTCAGCGTCCCGGTGAGTCATTAGCGTGCGGCGGTGCCATTGAATCACTTTGAGGAAAAGGCATGTTGGGCTCCCAGCGTGGTTCACGTGATCGGGATGGTCAAGACAGAACCCAGCTTCCCCACAAGCAGCCCTGATGTGCAGCTGCTGCTCTTGGCTTCAAGTTTCAGCCAGGGAATGTTTTTGTTAGAAACCGACTGCAATTTCTTGCTCATATTTTGATGTGTGTTGTCACTTTGAAACACCGGGCAGCATTTTAGCACAAATCTTAGATTTCAAAGAAAAGAAGATGTAAAACACCTGCTTCCTGTGAACAGGAAGCAGGTTCACTTGCATAGATTGATGTACAAATAAAAGAAGCAGGAGACTTGTTACTTTCATTTTAACTCTACAGAGGCACATGGAGCCTCTGTAGAGTTTGTGGAGAATAAATACTTTATGGAAAAATACAGCATCTTTGATTCCATTAAGCTATTTATGGATTTTCCTTACAGCTGTTTATCACGTATTCCCCTTTTTCTTGTTGTGCAGTGTTAGTAAGAATTGCATTTCACCTGCAGCCATCTGTTTTGCTCAGCCATCTGATAATGCAACCAAACATTTTAATCTGGTTTTTTGCAGCACTTTGAGTCTTTTTCTGTCGTAGATTTGCTGCTGAGCTTTAGAACATCGTGCAGTTTGTTCAGTTTTGATTGTAGAAAGACTTTGGTGTGTAGCTCATGGTTGACTTAATGACTGTAGAGTCCCGGCTTTGTGGCTCCTGGTGTCCCATTTGTAGTCAGAACTCAGAAATTCTGAATTCCCAGTTGGGGAAATCAACTGGAACGTTCCCCGAAGTCAGACTTCACTCGGACAGTGGTAAGACCAACTTTGCATTTCTTTATGGCAGTAACAGTGGCAAGCTGTGATGGAGACATATTGATTTATTTTACGAGACGCATGTAAGAGTGCGTCTAAACTCAATGTTTCATTCAGCAACTCTGAACAAATTAAAAGTGGTGTTTGCTTAAAAAAACGATGTTAGTAAGAGATACTACGAACAATGTCTACTTGGCTGTCACCATTTTGAAATACTGACTTGTCTGACTACGATGACTGGAACTCTGCTATCTTGAGTCCGACATCGGCGGTAAATGCAACACAGCATTCAAAACAAGTCCAAAGCATCACCTCACTACCAAACACGGTGTCTGTGTCTAATTTGTAAACCTCAACTGTGCCGCCACGTTAATTTTTTAATTTTTTTTCCCTGAAGAACCCTTCAAACCAGGCCACACTTGTCTGGTGTTTTTGTAAAATCTAACATGCTAACGGAAGTTTTCAGAGTCTGACCTCCGGAGGAACTCCCAGGAAGAGTCACAGCGGTTCCTTTCCTTTTCTCTGTGGAACTGTGGACTTCCAGTTCCTTAGAAAGTGGTCTGTGATGTTGTTCAGACACATTAGATATGGAGTTTTATTTATAGTGGAAGCTCATATTTGTTTACGATTAGATAACCACGTTGTTTGATAAGCAGCACCTACAGACTAAACCCTGTTTTTCAGACTGCTGCAGCATGTAGAAGCACGGGGTTAACAAACACTTTTCCCTACAGTGTTTGTTAAGATCAGATTGGCTATAACAAAGACAAGACTGTTTGGATCCATGTTGTTGCAGCAGATCTATATCTGTGTTTTCCTGCTTTGATAAGCCAGAGCTGGCGTTTGTGTCTGCGTGTGCACATAAGCAACAGAAAATGAAGCCAAGAGCAAAATTCATTTGCAGGATTTTGCATATAAAACATCAGTTAACAATTCTCTTGGAGTATTGTTTTCCTTGCAAAACTTGTTCCACAAAAAAAAAAGTGTGCATTTTTCCATAAAGCCTTCTCGAGACTGGAAACCATCACACATGTCCAGAGACATCTTCAAGCTGTTGGCGCAGATTTGCACCTTCAGCTCACTTTTTTCCACGTTCTTCACTGATTCTCAGAAAAACAGAAAGCGACAGTGACCATCTCTGCTTCTGCCCCTGAACACGAAGCTGAATATTGATCAGGGAATGTATGATCTCATCGTGACTTTGACCTTTGAGATATTGTGAGTTATGGATAAAAATGTGTTTTGTGAGATCGCTGTGACCTTTGTGAATAATACTAACCTGTGCCCTGTTTTCTCCAGGTACAAGGAGTTGATGACGGGGAAGACCGCCAGAAAGATAATAGCCATTTTATGGATCCTCTCCTTTGTCATCGGCCTCATTCCCTTCTTTGGGTGGAACCTGAAGGACTCGAGTTGGGAGAACTGCAGCTCGGTCAACAGCACGAACTGCAAAGAGTGTTACTTTGAGAGCGTGGTGGACATGCAGTACATGGTGTACTTCAACTTCTTTGTGTGCGTGCTGGTGCCACTGCTCATAATGCTGGGCATCTACGTGAAGATCTTCACCGTGGCCAGGAAGCAGCTGAGGCAGATTGAGCTCAAGTGTGTGGGCAACGGGGACAACCAGAACAAGGGGCTGCTGCAGAAGGAGATCCGGGCCGCTAAATCCCTCTCCATCATCGTGGGACTTTTCACCGTCTGCTGGCTGCCCGTCCACGTCCTCAACTGCCTCACGCTGTTTTACAGCGATCTGGAGAAGCCTCCGGTTGTCATGTACGTGGCCATCATTCTGTCTCACGCCAACTCCGCCATCAACCCAATCATCTACGCTTACCGCATTCAGGACTTCCGGAACACCTTCCGCAAAATCCTGGTGCGGCACTTCCTCTGCCACAAGGAGGAGCTTTACCTCAGCTCCAGCGGCAGCAGACGCAACAGAGACCAGGTCACAGTGACCATCGACCCTCTGCTATAGAGGCGGAGGACTCCATCAACGTCAAGGCGTGAGGTTTCTAATGTTTACAGAACAATGTGAAGATGAACCGATGTCAATCCCACCTTGAATGTAGACTTTTATTTATGAATTGTATTGGGATGGGGGTCTGTGAAGTGTTCAACTGCAAGTCTTAAATAGCTTGTTTTTTTTTTTTGTTGTTGTTGTTGAAGGAGTTTTGTTTAAATAGTTGAAGCTAACTGGATTTGTAGGACTGTGAGGACCCAAACTCAAGATGCTATTTATTGTTCTGAATTCACCCTGTTCCAACTACAAACACTCCTCTTTTTGTGCCCTGTTGTTTTTTATACTCTCGACATTCAGTGCCAGTGCTAAAATAATTTATTTATTACAAGACCTTGTCTTTGAGAATGTACTGATCAAACAAACGTGAGTGTGTGCGTGTGTGGGCTACATCTGTACTTGCGGAGCTAAAGAAAGGTACAGTGGTGGCTATTCTTACCTGTGGGCATTCTGCAGCTCACAGATCTTTGCTTCATCTATCTGCCGAGAGGAGGACACATTTTCTTCAGCCTAGATTTATGAATTTAATTCGGAAGGAAGCATTTGAGGTGAAAGCGTGAATCTTTGCATATCATTCATCAGTACACAATAGTTTTCTCAGACAAGCTGACCTCATGGTTCCTTAAATAAGCACCAAGTTTGTAGAGTGCTAAAAATTTTAAATAAAGGGACAGTATAGTCTTTTTTCACTTGTGAGGTTCTGCTTAACAGGAGTTTGTTAAATTACATTTAAAACATTTTCAAGACAAGTTTGATCTAAAGTCAAGACATACATGGATAATAATTCATTTGATTTTCCATCTACTTTAATTGCCCTTCAAATCTTCAAAGCATCAAAGCCTAACTTGTCATTTATATATAACCCAATGACCGAGCAGCTGGTGGTTAGTTACTGTAGTGAATGTTTTGATTTTATTATCCTAACCCAGAGACAGCAAACGACAATGAATATAATTCTAAAACTTAACCAGGTCGAGAGTCAAACTCCATAAGTAGGACCTGAAAGATTAAGATGTAACAAAAAAAATGTTTTTTTTTGTCTTATGTCCAAATATTTCTAAATATACATATGCACATATCTAAATGCAATGGGAAAAAAGTAACAGGTTAGGAAACCCCTCGATTAATGACTTAATATGGTAAGTCTGCGCATTTTAAAGATGTTTTAAGGTCTAAAAATGGGATTATTCATTATTTTCATCAATTTAAGAAAAATCTTGGTTCAAAGTAAGTAACTTACCTGCAGTAAATACCTTAGTGTCTTCAATTTTTAGACAGGTTTAGACAGTGTTCTTCCTGGACATTTAAGCTAACCTGGCAAAGACGAAGACAAAAAACGGTCAAAAGCAACCAGTTGGCTGCTAAAGTGGCGCATAAAGCACAACGCAGGTATGAGGCCTTAGTCCTCAATGCAGAAACCTTAATAGCAGAGTAACTGTTCCTAAATAGTATTTGAAGAAAACAACTGTGATTATTTTATGCTAGAGTTGTTTTTAAATGATTAAAGTCTCGCTTTTGTCTCCAAAGGACTAGCCGTTAGCTTTAGCCTATGGGACGAACTAATCTGGATTTATACTAAATTAAGGGAATGCAAAGATAGCTTACAACCTCTTAACAGAATCTCACTTTCAAAATACAAAATTCTTTTTGTTATTCTAGGATGAATAACTAATAAGAAACAAGTCACTTTTCTTCGCCTCGCATCTTACTGTACCCACTAAAAACCAAACTGTCACCTTTGAATCTGTTCCACAGGAAATGGCTAAGTGGCTGAAGTTGGTTTAGCTGCAAAGCTCACCTACAGTGATGTGCATTTCTTCAGACGTAAGCTCAGGAAGTGGAAAACGGATCGTACCCTTTAAACTAGTTTTGCATCAGCATCGAGCCTTTTTAGCCGCTACACGATGACATCATGCAAGATGACACCTCAAATCAGAGTCCTTTACGTAACTCCACGTCGACCGGGTTCTGGTCACACGTCCCTTTAGTGGCTTGCATAAGACTGGGCTTACTTCAAACCTTTGCCCACAGTCTTAAAAACCACAGACAGAACAGACACAAGCCATTTGATTTCAGAAAACAAACGATTTGAATCTTTAAGATAAATTTGAACTGAGCCAAGTAATGTTATGTCTGCCAACAAAAACAGGTTAGTAAATCCAGATTCCAGTGAGGGAGATTGTGAAAAGCAAATATTTTTAGACGTAGAGGCATTATTATAATTCAAAGAAAAGCTTTTAAGCTGCATAAGAAGGTCTTTCTGCATCTATGACCTACCAGAGGGAGTTAAGGTCACATGACAGACATCACTATTCAAATGAACATTGCACTGACATTTAAATTTCCTGTGTTGGTGTGCTTCACTGGTGTAAAATAAGTCCTCTGATGTGGAGCCCTCGGTCTATGCTGCTGCTCTGTCTTTCTGCGTTTGTTGATTTCCACCTCTGTCTGATTTCAAGGGCTAAAACACAGGAGTGTCGCAACGTTTAGGGACATTCCAATGGAGACATCTGTACTGTAACTGCACTGTAACGTTATCTTATCGTCTTTGTTGACTGATGTGACAATAAGTACTGTAGGTGTCTGGCTTTCTGCTTGATGTCAAACTGTTGCCTTGATTTTTTTATTTTTATTTTAAAAGGTAATGCGAACAATGGCATCAACATTCCTGCCTTTCATTCCCAAGTACCCGTTTGTCTGTGTGCCATCTTGTTGTTACTAATCAGGAAAAATGCCTCCACTGTGGTCAAGACGATGTCCAACTTTTTCCAGAGGCGAAAGTTCATTTGTTCAACACAAAACTACAACCGTTTAACATGATGCAATCTGTATGTATGGTGAATTATTTTGTTAATAAAGGCAATGTTTATATTGGTAAGGTCGGATTTTATTCCCACATTTTAAAGTAGTGACAATTTTATATTTAGTAGCAGCGCATGAGAAAAAGTCATGACTGTGCAGTGAGATGGTTTGGAAGTGACCCCGGTGTCCAGATGTTCTCTCACTCCATAACTGATGGAGGTCCAGATAAAAAGCAACTAAAAATAAAGCTGTAAGTACTTGAGATCAAGAACATTTCTAAAAGAAAACAGAGTAGAATCTGTTATATTTCAGATAAATACAGCAGGCCAGAGAGCCGGCCATGTGGGGCTGCTACGGGCCGCCGGTCCCGCTCAGCACCGCGGACATCTGCTGATCAGAGACGCTCTCCTGTTGAGTCACAGCCATAGCCTGACACAGGTAGACGGCCAGGATGTGTTTGCACTGAGAGGAAAGAAAAGAGAGACAAATTCATCCCACAGATGGTGGAAGCAAAAATGATTAATGTCACGGATATGAAGCTGCGATGACAGTCGGCGTTGATTCCAACAAGAAGATCTCATCAGAGGAACCTGTTGCTAATATTCCTTTGAGAATCCTCCGGTCTAGGAGCGTGAGTCACGGAGCAAATGGCAGGCTAATTTCAGGCATCAATCACGTTCTGCACCAAAATCTACAGAGTAAATGATGACGGGGGTTATTAGACTTTATTAATTTTTTTTGAAGCGTGTAATATCAGTAGCTTGACTACTGGATCGTGAGCAATTTGTAATTTGTATTAAGACGTCTTTATGGATATAGAGGCATGGAAAAAAATCAGCTGGTGACTGGAATAGGCTCTGACCAAAGACCAGCTGCTTGGAAACTCAAAAATGTGTCTTTTTCCAGCCACTAAGTGTTTTAAACCCGAGTGTTAGCAGGTTGTGGAAACGACACTCTGGTGTTTAAGTTGTTAAAGAGTGAAAAATGTAGCTATTTTCAGCATTAGAGCTTTTTTTTCTTTTAAACTTAAATTGGATGAAGCACACATAGGTAGGAATCTGTTTAAAAGACGTGTTGATTTAAGCTGCATGAGAGCGAGAGAAAGCAAGACTTTCAGCAGGAAACAGGAAGGCTGAAAACTGAACAACAAAGTTGCTCAACCAGAGTTTTTAATGGAACAAGCTGTATTTGAAAATGTTGGTAGTCTTATGGGAAGTTACAGTTAGATATCCTAATGGTATTTGCTTAAGTTTTCTTATATTTTTCATTTATTTTAATTTAAATAAGTAGCACCCCATTTCCCAGCGATTCACACACAAGTCATTCAATCGTCTTTTGTTCTAATAACGTCTTGACAAAAGATAATAAATGTGGATCTTATATCTTCTTAAAGTTTTTCAAAGATTAATCAATACTAGAGTTGGCATCTACAGAACAATACAGAAGATAAAAACTGAGATCAGAAATTAAGCAAAACATGTCTGGTTTTCAAACTACTTGAGTTTTCCACAACACTAAAATTATTTATTAGGGGTGGGCCTTTATTGTATTGTTTATCAATTACTAAAAAATTTCTTATGAGAATTTTTATTTATCTATTTTATCCAGTTTGTTCCAAGAGAGCATCAATAAATGAGAAAATTCAAAAACATGATTAAATGCGTTTACTGTGTGCAGTTTAGTGATATAAATCTAACTTTTTTATTCTTTTTTAATGAAGCGGTATCCTCTTAAATGGAAATGTATTTATTTAATATTTGTGTTCGCTATAAATGCTGTGCCATGCATTCACAACCATACAGTTACTTAAAAAAAAATAAGAATAGTTTTATTTTTAACACGATCTTTATCATTAACACAAAGTACCTCTAAATATCTAATAAATACAGAATTTTTTGTTTCTGCTGAAGGCAGTCTGCTGCTCGTATGGGAAAGGCAACACATTTTGTAGTTGCAGCTCAGCTATTTATCCTCTGACCCACTTTTTGAAACAAAATGGACCTGGTCCACATTGCACTGAGCCAAGATTGAGCACACATATTCCCTGAATGGACTCCAGCTGCTGAAAATCATGCATGAAGGCCTTTTATAAGACTCTGCAAGAAACTGAGGCACTTCCCTGTGACTGTAAAACTAATTTTATTTTGCTGTGTGTGTTGTGTGTTTTGTATCAGTGTTGATGATGTGCTCATTGGGAGTCTCCATGGTCTGCTGCAGCTCTCTGCTTCTCACACTGAGTTTAGCTGCATCCTCCAGGGAGACAAATCAGCCGCGCAGTGGGAGAAGGAGCCAAGCTTGTTTGTTTCAAGATATTTAAGGAGAGACCGAAGGGGAGACACCCATCAGTGACCAGACAAAAATACAACCTGACCACAGCACATCTGTGCACACACTCCGCAGTGTGCTTTGTCTCACTTGGCGGGGCAAAGGGTTTTTTTTCTCAGAGATGCACGCTCGACTGAGAAGACACAACGGCTGCGAAGCGGGTTGGACGTCTCTAAGCGTCGCTGGAAAGTACACGATGTACGACGAAGTGATGTGAACTCTGATACGTCTAAAATTACTCTGCGGAGCGACGGGGCTTTCTTTAAGGGCTATAGGTTCATGAACTGGTCCGTCATTGGAGAATCTTGTAATGCATACATTTAAGTAGGGCTGAAATGATTCATTGTAGTAATCTATTAGAAATAATCGTCAACTGTTAACTGGAGCGTGCAGATATAAAAAACAAACAACATACTCAGAGGACTAATGAGGCCAAATCTGGATTTAAAAAAATGACCTTTTGCATTAGAGATAAAAAAAAATGTAAATATGTTCTGCCCAAAACCTCTCAAGTGGCATAGTTTTAGTTTCACCTGGTTCAAATGCTGTAAAAACAAAACATCTCTTATTAAGCATCTTTTGCTATTCAATTATTAATCAGTTAATCCAGAAACGTCAACAGATTATCCCCACACTGAATCGAGAACAAAGGCCTGAGCTTAGAAACTTTGATAGAAATATATTTTACCTGCATTTACTACAAACGATTAAGCGTAGACTAAAGTAACGCTGTTTTTGCATTTTAGGCAATAAAATGGTTACCTCATGTAAAAGAGGAATTTAATTATTTGTTTCTTTGCATCTTTTAATGCACTTCTAATATTGTATAAAAAAAAAAGGCTCAAACAAAAAATTGGCAGAATGTGCCAATGTTTTAAAATCAGATTAATTGATTAATCGTCAAAATAATTGACAGCTAAAATAATTATTAGTTGCAGCTCTACAGTTAAAGATAAAAACGCTGCAAGAGTTGCAGTTCATTTAAAAATTACGTCTTTTTACATGAAGTAAATATCATCAGCAAAACTGATCTGGTCTAATAAAGTCCAAACTTTAACTTGGGTGGCACGATTCCTGAGGAGCTCGGAAAATGTTCTGCTTATTCTCTTTGGTCTCCATCTTGTTTCCTATTGAGAAAGAGGAATCTCAGGTCGCTTCATTGATGCAACATTTTGCTTAAGATGAGATTTTGTAAGTCGATTTTATTCCAAGAAAGGTGTGGAAAGAGCAGGACTGACTGTTACCAGGGCTGCACCGACTGCAGTTTTCTGGCCGTTCGCCTATTGCCGATCTGTTAAAAAGCCTAACTTACCGATTCCGATTTTGGCCGATACCAATTTTTTGTCTGAAATGCTGCTCAATATATCAAGAAAGTTGCTGAATTGGCAACAATGGGGTGACTACTGTAAACTGTAAATGTGCAGACATGACCTGGTCGGCCGGTTTGTCAGTCAAACGTCTCTCACGGGAGAAACGAAAAGCACAGTGGCTGATTTTTAGACCTTTGCCGACGTTGATAACATCGGTGGATAAGATCGGCTTCATGTGTAAAAATTGGGAGTCTTAAAGGGAGGAGGACCTTGATTTTTTCACTGATTATCCGTCATGTTGCACTGTCACAACATAGAGAGGTTTAGCAAATACAGAAAAAACATACTTTTGTAAAAGTTACACACTGCAGCTTTAAATTACCTACATAGGGACACAGCTTATATGGAACCAGGTTCTGGGAGACTCACCAGCAGGCCTTGGTTTCTGCGTAGAACGGTGTAGGTGAACGCCGGGCAGGGGCAGTAGTGACAGGACAAGAAGCAAGTGTACAAACGGCCCGAGCCTCCAATGACCTGCAAACAATTCATGCAAACTAGATTAATACAAGACAGAGCACTGATGTAAACTCCTCTTCTGCTGTGGGTTTATTATGTGCCAGGAGTCTGGCAGCGATCGCATATGTTTATATCAGCACACGTTGGTTTCACTATAGGGTAGAATTACAGATTTTTATCCCTTGATTCTAATTACCTACTGTTTATCTCTGCAAACTTAAAAAACAAACAAGACTGAAAACTTCTGGCATCATTATTTACGGTAGCAGTGAAAATAACACTTTTATATTTTCAGTCCTCTAAAGAGCAGACAAACAGTGAATTAAACTGCAGACAACTCATCGAGACTTATTTTGGCAAATGTGAGACGGGACTTTGTGTTCTTAATCATCAGGTTTGGTTTTTGTCTCTAAATAATGCCATTCATGCCCCGTATCGTTCTTTTTGGTTGAATCGTGAACTCTGACCTTAAGGCAATCGAGGCCTGTAGAGCTTTAAATTTTGTTCTGGGTTCTGTTTTGTTCTGGATGAAAGAATGTGTTATTCTTGGAATGTTATTCACTGTTGGAATGTTATTATTCCAAGAACACAACGTGTTCTTGGAATAAATTTGGAGATTGGCCACTTTCACTGTTCAATTCTAATTTCAGATTTTAAAAATACTTCATTGATCCCAAAGGGAAATGAAATGTTGTAACTCATTTATTTAAAGAGTTATTGTAGACGGTGATGGCTGTTTGCAGGAAGGATCTCCTGTAGCAGTCTGTATCACAACGAATTTGAGGAAGCCTCTGAAGACATTCTCTATTTTTCTATGATTCTGTCTCATAATGTTCCAACGTTGTCTTTGGTTGTGGATAATAGATGTTACTGGACTTAGTAGAGTTTTCTACAATTTGTTTTCTACAAAATGTCTTTGGATCTATTCAAGTATTCAAGTGATTATTGATTCTAACCTTGTGGCAGTAATACAACCTTGCTGTGGCTTGTCCTAGGAGACAGTAATTATATTTTCACGTAGTGCAGGGCTGATTTGGATAGATTTGCTTCCCTTTATAAACTAAATAACCATTTAAAAACTGCATTTTGTATTTACTCTAATAATATTCGAGTACACAGCTATTTTAACTATTCTTTTCTCTCCCAGGAGCTCATTTTGAGTATTCCCCACTATGAAAAAAGTTATGATCTAAGGTAATCTTGCTACCATTTTTTCAACCTCAACATTTCCTATGAGTTATTTAGAAGAGCGGGAGCAGAAATCATGTATTTTTAAACGAGCTGTGTGGGATGTCTAATGGCCCTGGGTGACGGAGCGTCGTGTCCATGGTGTCGGCATCCCCTCCCAGCTTTGGACAGTGATTTAAGCGCCTCTCACATGCTTGTGAGGGTGCGTGAGGACATCACATTGGCAAATTAGCATGACACAGCACAATAACTAATGCCTCTCAGACTTGGCACCATTATTCTGCTGAGATATAATTAATTACCTTCCCCTATGATCTACCAAAGTAAAAAAAAAAAAAAAAAAGCTCATTTGTTCAGTACGACGCTTCATTATAAATAAGGCACAAAAGAGAAAATTGCTTCGACTCAATGCAGCTTGAGGAAGACGAATGAAACACCATGAATACTGGGATGAGGAAGGAACACTGTGGCAACTAAACCGAGGACTTTCTAAAGAGTTAGGCTGATTAAGAAGCAGCTCACACTTGGGCCCTTTTTGTTTTCTGTTGGCGTCAAAGAAATGTGGCTCTGCTGCAGCTCACATAGCAGCACTGGCAGCTAATATCATCAAAGGACACAGACATGCAGACATGGATATATGTTTTGTAAACACAATACATCCAAAATCTGACATGTAGTGGCAGCACATGGAACAGGAAGAGAGAGAGAGACTTAGCATAGTTTAGGCTCAAAAGAGCCCTTTAAAGGAAGCCATCATGATTCAGAGAACCAGGAGCTGACAGAGCTAACCACAACCGTATGCGATCATTCTGCATATGTGCACCACCACTCATCTGATCAGGTGCATTATTTCTTATAAAAGCGCTTTAAGATTTATTGCAGGGCATCCCCCAGCGTATTACAAGCCTGGCGGGCCACCAGGTTTTACTTGTGGTCTTCTCCATTAGTACTGATGGAAAAGATGAAGAAGACGACAGGAAGTGGTAGGAGGATGATGGCACGGCATGTTTTTAATGACTTGTAGTGTAAATAAACTTACTCACATGTGATTTTAACTGCTTTTCTCATTTAATGGAAACACAACAATTGCAAAATTGTTTTTTTTTTTTAAATCCTAGTGCTGGTCTGTTAAATCTTCAAACAACTTCTCTTAGACAACTTTGCTCTTGACTTCTTCCTCCTCCTCACAGGATTATTATGCATTAATCCCAGTTTAGTGTTTCGCACGTATCTCCGTCACCCTTTGACAACTTTCGCCTGAATTATTGCCTTTTGTTGCATACCTCTCCATTTCAAACAACTGACAGACTAAGAGCCCTTCAAAATGATTGCAATTAACATGATTTTTCTGATATTCAACAGCATAAAACATGTAATTTACCTCAATTCAATGCTAAAAGCATATATCATATTGATATTTTCATGCAGCACTTTGATGGATATCGAAAGTGCTGCATGTTATAATGATAGCTATTAACTGTTTTTTCTTTCTGCATCTTTGAGCTCCCACGTCTATAAACGTAACAACAGGGTGAGAGTTCATATCCTAGAGGCCTTCAGATTCTGAATGTTGGATAGTTCATTTTTTTTCACAAAATGAAACTTGGATTAATTAATGACTTGGTAATTTTGACAGACACACCAAAAAATTTGTTTCATTAATAATTACCAGCTTAAATTCAGAACTGAAGAGTTTTCTTTAAACCTTTTCAATAGAAAGAAAATGATCAAAATGTGCCTTCGAAGTCGTGACCTTACTTTTACTTCCATTATTTATCCAATGAAAAGCGTGTGAGTGGAAGTATTGAACATCAAATAAAATTAAAATGGAAAATAGAAAAATGGTGAAGACAATGGAAGCTGAGACCTGAATAATCAAGAAGTTTGATTACTCCAAAGCTAATTTGATTAACACTAAAAATATATATATAATTTTGATGTATTCATTTGGGTTGAAAGTAATAAAAAAAAAAAAAAGGTGGCAAAATATAAAAAAGTAACTTGTTTTCACCTGCTTATATTTCTGTGTTTTGCTTCATTTAAGATTTTTTAATAACACCACACAGTCAGTGTTTCTGTTCATAGTTTTGTTTCCCTGCAGACATCAGTGCATCATCCCTTATGTAAAGGTCAGTGGATGTTAGGAATGAGATAAGGTGGAAGTCCCAGTTCTCATGAGTAATTCATCCCTTCATCGGAAAGAGACTGAGACACAAAAACCACATGAGAAATCCAGTAGAATCCAGCAGAAAAGGGAAAAAAACTAAACTTTGGCATATATACGGGAAGCTACAAACCCCCCGCTTCATTCGTTATCTCGATTCATTAATGTACAAATGCATGTCATTCAGCTCTCTCATCCTCTTTTAATCCAAGTGGAAATCTTCTGGATGACTAATTGTAAGTGGCTTTTTTCTTTTTTAAGAGTGAAGCGAAGTTCTTCAAAATGTCACCGTTAAGATTTATTTGCTAAAAGTTCAACGCAGCTTCCTAAGTCAGAGCGCGGTGTGGAGATGATGTACCCTGAGCTGAAACACACATCCCAGAGTCCAGCATAAAAGATCAGAGCTGTCAGAACACAAGCCCGGATCCTCAAAGAGCCGTTTTCACCCCCTCACTGAGGCGCTTCCAACGGCTCATTAAAACTCACCTTAACACAGCCACAGAGCAAGTTAGGTTCAATAAACATGTTTTTGTGAATAGATGTTGCTCTTCTAATAAAGCTTCCCTAAATACTGAGGCATAAAAAGACTGGCTGTCACTTCAAATGGAAGAAGAAGAGAAAAAAAAAATCAGTAAAAGGCTAAACAAGTTAAAAAGAAACATTTATTACAGATTTTTCTCAGAAATGTACAAAATCTTTCTTACTTGTTCTAAACAGCTGCCTCAGGCTTATTTGATGTCTACAGCGAGTAATAAAAAGTCACATTTGCCGTCATAAATAAGCGCAAATATTTCCACATTAGCACCACAAACACTTAGATTTTTGTTACAAAAAAATAAATAAAAAAATCACAAAAAGAACCACAAATTCTTGGAGGGACTGAAAAGAAGTTCAATAATATTATTTAATTTTAAGAATTCATTGATATTTTAACAGTTTGTCAACGGATTTCATCAACAAATTCTGGCACAGCCGGCCCTTTAAGAGCATTCGTGATCTTGCTTTGGCCCAAAACGAAAATGAGTCTGACACCACTGATCTAAAGACAACAGCCATGAAGTTAAAGCTTGGGCAGAGATTGGTCTCCACATTGACAATGAGCCAAAGTGGTTACAGAGTGGCTTCAGGACAGGAAAGGGAACGTGTCAGTGTGACCATCACAAAGTCCTGATCTCAGTCCTCTAGAGCAGGAGAGTCAAACTCATTCTCATTTCGGGACGAATTGATATCACAAATGTCCTCCAAGAGCAGATTATGGCAGAATGCATTAACAAACGGCTAGGATAACAAATAGCTGTCTCAGCATCTGATGAGTACTTTCTAAAACTAAATAATACTAAACATCTTTTCACATTGATGCAGTATACAGGTAAAACAGCTTTTATTTAATTGAGAAAATAATATTTAAGCACATGACTGTTATCTTGAAGGCACTAGGGCCACATATATAGTTGCGTTGGGTCAGATTTGGCCCCCAGATTTGGCACATGTGGATGGAAACCCAATAGGAGGAAATGTACGCAAACTTCTGATTTTGACGACATTAATTATACATCTCTACTATATTATTTCTCTCATTCATGAGAGAAATAATAATAAAGATAATGGAAAGATAATTTCCATTATCTTTAGAAAATGGAAATAATTTTGTAGAGTCTGACTGACCTGAAAAAGACAAGTTTGGTATGATCTAACTTCAGACAGTGAGAAGAAAGAGATGTACGAGTCTCTTATTTGCTGTATGTAAACTTCTGGTTTCAACTGTCCTCACATTCAGGAATGAAACAGGGGGCAATAAAAGTTTGGTTTCAGAAATACTGTGACATAATGTTGGTGAAAAAGCAAGAAGGAAAGTCATTTTCAGTGGTTTCTTTTATAAAGAAAAGGGATTTTTTTTTTTTTTTTTTGTCTGGCCCTACAGAGTGAACAGCAAATATCAGCCGGCCTTGAGGGAAATCACATGAAACAATCACAATTCAAGAGCAGAGGTGAAACTATCCCAACAGAGCCACGCTAGGCTTCATTGTCATAAAACGGCTCTCTTTATAATACTATTTTTATTTCAGCCTGAAGGAGTTTACCGGAAAAACGGGGCACAATGACCACAAACTGTGTGGAGAGCGTCGTTTCTCTCACCACGAGTAACGCTACGCCCTTCTGACGCATGAGTCAGTAGAGATGACGGGTTTGTTTGTCTGAGAAATTCTGTCACAATCCTGGATTTAGAGAAACAGATAACATCCGGACTCCCACTTCCTGCTTTGAAGAGTAACGATAAATGTGTTCATGCCTTCTGTTGGGTTTATTTTTAGTTATTTCCAGAATTTATCAAATATCTTTGTTGCTCTTACATTCAACAGAACTAATTTACGTACTGAGACGCACACACACACACACGATCATCTTTATGTTTTTCCTTTAATTTACATTTAATTTAGTCAGAATTGAAAACTGAGATCACTAGTTGTGGTCATATCATGACTATTTTTACGATTTATCTGCAACATTTTAAAGATGAAAAACAGCCCTCCTCTCTCTGGTTGAGAACCGTCTCCTCCGACTTGTGCTGACTCATCAGTTCCTGGGGTCAAAGTTCTCCAGGAAGTCATAAAGGTCACGATGTGAAGATGGCAACAGCTGGAGTTTGTTAAGATGCTTCAGTTTTTAAAGCCCAGTCCCTTTTTTATGTGCTTTAGTGTTTCTGTAATACGCTACTGAAGGGCTGAAAAGATTAATTGGATTAATTATGATGAATCAATTACTGAAATACTTATTTAGTAGTTGGTTGATCTTTAACTGGAGTATACAGACTCAAAAAGAGAAACATTTCCTTAAAGAACAACAAACAATAGCAATTAGGCCAAAACTATAGAAAAATCTATGTATACGTTTTAGATTTAAGAAAAGCCGTCTTTGTCTGTAAATGTGTTCTACCTAGAACTCCTCAAGTGGCAAAGTTTTAGCTTCATTGGTTCAAATCCTGTAAAAAAAAAAAAAATCTCCTATTAAGCACCTTTTGCTTTACAAAAACAGATCAGTCCAACAATGTATTGATGTAAAGTGAAGCAGACAGGGCTGAACTTTTCAGATGCTGATGTTACAAGTAGGGCTGCACAGTGGCGCAGTTGGTAGAGCTGTAGAGCAGCAAGAAGGTTCTGGGTTCGATTCCCGGCCCGGGATCTTTCTGCACGGAGTTTGCATGTTCTCCCTGTGCATGCGTGGGTTCTCTCCGGGTTCTCCGGCTTCCTCCCACAGTCCAAAA